>VXAX01007712.1:280874-309156 GCA_013399835.1 Leptocoma aspasia | reverse complement strand
CCGCTGCCAATGGGGAGCGCGGGGTGGGGCCGCCCGCCGCCAGGTCCGGCCCCGCGGTGCTGCGGGGGGGCACCGGGCAGCGTCGCACCGGGCACCGGGCACCAGGAGGAGGGGGGGCGTCCCGAGATGCCGGAGCCACGGCCGAGAGAGCTGCATGGCCACGGCGGGCAGCGTGTCCCGGCTCGCTGCGGTCACTCGGGGGGGGCTGGGTGGGGAGCCGGGCCATGGCTGGGGACGGCTCCCCCCCCCCCGCANAGCTCCTGCAAGGGCAGCTGGCGTGATGAACCGAGCAGAGCCAGGGGCCTGACCCGGCCTGGGGGCGGCGGAGGTCGGAGACAGAAGGAGGAAAGATAACGGAGCTGGGCACCCCCCTTGTGCAACACTATTTCCTTGGAAGGGCAAGGGAGAAGAGTTTTAAACCAAAAGAAGGGAGATGTAGATTAGAGGTTAAAAGGAAATTATTCACAGTGACAACGGTGAGACACAGGAACAGGTTGCTCAGAGAAGTTTTGGGTGCCCCATCCCTTGAAGAGTTCAAGGCCAGGCTGGATGGAGCCCTGGGTGACCTGATCTAGTAGGCAGCATCCCTGTCCACGGCAGGGGGATTGGAACTAGATGATCTTTAAAGTCCCTTCCATCCCAAACCATTCTATTGTTCTATGAATCCAACACTTAGCCACACCCTGAGGGGTCAGCACCTGCCTGTGTCATCGCCCTGCACGTCACCACCTCTCTCTGCAGGGGCTCCAGGAGTGGCTGTGCCCTGGCAGCCAGTCTGAACTCCAAGAAAGGCCCAATCTTAGGTCATGCAAGGCACTGACTTGCCCAAAATCTTGTAGCCAGTGGATGCCCGAGGCAGGATCGCATTTACACAAGCCTGCCTTTCCCGACCTGTTTTCCTGAGGGGCTGGGCACAGAGCTCTCTGTGTGTCTCTGGAAGCACAAAGTGGCTGTGGCAGGGACTGGGACAGCACTGACAGGGCACAAGGCTACCAGGTCACCCCAGTGTAGCACGTTCACAGGTGCCCCAGCACAGAGTCTGGGGCTGCAGCCACTGTGAGAGACAGCAGGAGAGACATGCTGGAAGACAGCAGGAACTCGTGACACTCAGGCTGCTTCAAGTGGCTAATCACCTCCTCTGCTAAAGCCCTTATTTCTCATTGAACATGTCTGGCTACAACTTCTGCCTGTTGCTCCTGGTTCTCTCCCTGCTAGATTTGAGAGCTCTCCAGTCACAGTGATTGTTTCCCACAAAGGTGCTTCCATACAACCGTCAAACACCCCTTTATTTAATTTCTGATGACTCCCTCTTGCAGGGTGCCTGGCTGAGCACCGGGCTTGCTGCGTGGCTGCCTGCTGCAGGGTCCTCACAGCCAGAATGTTGGTATCCAGGCACAGGGAACCTGCTATAGGGCACTGCCATGGGGCAGGAACTACACCTGCTCTCTGCATTTGCCATGATGAACCACGATGCCAAGCAAACCCACCAGACTGGGATGTCAGTGTGACCACCACACACGTGAAATGCTCGTGTGCCCCCCTGCACCCAGTGCTGCGGGTGTGCTCTGCCTGCCAGTGTCCACAGCCCCAGTGCCTGGCTGCAACCTCGCATGAGTGCGTGTGTGCTCAGGGTGAGCACCCCTGCTGCCAAGTTGCTCACTCATCCCAGGTTTGGTAACCACCCGGATAATTATTTGTACAAACTGCAAGCTGGCTCCCAATGCCTTCCCCGTGACTGGCAGGTACAGAAAACACACATGCCAGCAGGAAGCCAGCTCAAGCATGCCAAGACTGTGAATGGCACTGGGCACACCGGCTCCCTGGGGCTCTAAACCCAGCATGGCAGCACAGTGGGGCTTGGCTCTGGCCACAAGCACATGCACATGCAGGCAGGGCTGCCAGTGTGCCAGCACAGTGTGCACGTGCAGCTGTACAGCCGTGCGTGTGCATCAGTGTATGCATGACGGGCACGGCTGGGCACACAGTGCCACGTGTGTGCAGCAGTGTGTGCAGGACTGGGCACACAGTGCCATGTGTGCATTTGTGTGTGCATGGCGGGCACGGCTGGGCACACAGTGCCATGTGTGCATCAGTGTGTGCACGGTGGGCACGGCTGGGCACACAGTGCTGTGCGCACACGTGTGGCTTTGCAGGGGCACACGCCCTGTCTGCAGGGATGTGCTCACCCCATGGCACCCCATGAGCACACGTGTGCTGTGTGCCAGCAGGACACACATGCTGAGAGGGCCTTGCACACCAGCCACTGCCACTGGCACCCAGCAGGGTGGTTTTCCACTCGTAGGACTGCAAGGTGTTCCCCAATACCTGCTTTTGGAGCTCCTCAGTGCCCTTCCCATGGATGCTGCCGCCTTCCCGGGCTAGGATATTTCTCTGGGGGAGAAGAGAAGCCAGCAGGCACCTTGGCACAACAACAGCCATGGCCATAAGAAACAGCCTTGCACCAGTCCCTGGGCCCTGTGCTGGCCTAGACATCTGTATCCCACCCCTCTGGTTGCATCCACACTGGGAACATAATGGGGCAGACACCTTGGGGTGGGACACAGCAAAGGGCTGCAGAGGGAAGCACAGAGCATCAGTGAAATGAGCTGGGATGCATGAGAACATTCGCAGGGACATTTGTGGAGCAGTGAGGTAGGGCGCAGGCGTTGGGGCATAGGGAGCCTGGCAGCGTGGTGCACGGAGGGGGGTGGGATGTGCAGGGAACACACGGTGGCACGGTGATGGGGACAATGCACAGGAAATTAGAGCGAGCAGCAGCCAGACACGCTGCGGGGGGAAGGGAGATGCTGCGCTCCGCTGAGGGCTGCACGAAGGCGGGGGAAGGCTCTTCTGCTGAGCTGGGGCCAGCATGAGTACCAGCCACCTCTTTGCACATCTGGGACCTCCCTTTCCCATCCCCAGGACTAATACATCCCAGTTTCCCCTGGCACTTGCTCCTGGGGCCCCATCTGTGCCAACCCAGCTCCCAGGAAATGGGAACCCTCCTAAAGCTAGCACCCCTGATGCTTGGTGACCCTCTGCCTGGTGGCTCATCTGCCACCCCAAGCTCTCCCTGGGGAGAAGGCAGCAGGAAGGTGGGGAGCAGTCTGCCCCTTGCTTGCATTGCAGTGGGCAGAGGGGTGGCACAGGGCTGTTAACTGGTACTGCCAAGCAGAGTAAGCCTGTGTGATGGCAGTGCCAGATGACCCCCATGGCTCTTGCAGAGACAGTACTGCTCTGGGAGCAGGATGGGAATCTACCCAGGATCAGGCAAAGGAATCCATGCAGGACCAGCTGGATTCATAGAGCACTCATTCAGCAAATGTCCTCTCCAGCAAATTACAGATGGTGCAATACAAACAGGGTGCAGGTGAGCACAGGAATGCTGACTGAAGGCACTAACCTCCAGGATACTTCACTGGAGCCATCATTCCCTTTCTGGAGCATTATGAGGGCCAGACACCTGCACACAGCCTGGTGGGTGCACAGCACACACACACACTGCCAGCACACTCACAAGCACCTACATGCACGCACAACAGTCTGTGTGCAGCCACCCCATCTGCTTGTGTGAGCCCTCAGTGTGCCACCCAAATGTGCGTGCAGACCATGCACACACACACCTGCACTCACACGTGCATGCAGCGATGTGCATACATCCCATAATAGACCCCTGCTGCTTTTTGACACAAGGAGAGGGCACATGCTGCCACCACAACATGCTGTGGGATCCTTCAGCTGCCAAGCCGATCCTGGCTCTTGCCTGGCACTGCTCTTTTCTCTGGAGGGGCTTTGCTGGGACATCCCTGCTCCGAGGGTCTAATTTTCACTGTAAATGTATTCATGGATAATTTATCCCCAGTTGTTCCTGTGCTAATGTTGTCTTTTAGCTGAAATAGCTCTCCTCCTCCCTGGCGTTTACCCTGCTGATGTATTTATAGTGAGCACTCCGTTTCCCCACAGCCTGCGCTGCGCTGAGCGTGAGTCGCTGTCCTCCCTCCATGGGTCTCCCGGGCTCTGCCTCCTTGGCAGCCCCATGATACCCCTGATCCTCCTCCAGGCTGATTACAGCACAGGCAGGTCCCTTGGGCCCCATGCAGGCATGAAAGCAAGTGCCCAGTCCCGCCAGAAATGCCTTCCTGGTTCCTCCTAGGATTGCTTTTGCCTCTCCCATGTCTGCGTGCCCACTGTGTGGTGGCTCACAGTGATGGACTCCCATGCTCAGATGGCTGCTTGCTTGATCCCTCTTCTCCCTGCTGTCCCTCCCTGTCATTGTCCCGCAGTGTGTGATCTCCCGTCTTGCCCACAGACCTCGTCTCTCTCTGGTCCTGCACCCCAGATCATCACACTGCTCCCATGTCCCCTGGACACCTCTCAGCGTGGGGGTCTCTTTGTGCAGCGGCTGGCAGTGACCTGGCGACTGTCACTCATCCCAGCGGCTCCCTGTGAGCTTTTGCCTCCCAGCACCCTTCCCCATTCCCCTCCTCCTGCCAGCAGGAGTTCCTCTCAGGTGCTCGCTGGGCATGGCAAACCCTGGGAAGGCATTACCATCACAAAAGTCAGGTTAACCCCCAAGTTCGCTTAATCTAGTCTTCCAGTCCTCTTCCTCACAGGTTTCCTGCGTCCTTGGCAGCAGCAAGGTGTGAATGCTGGACCCCAGACACTTCTCACCCAGGGGGTCTCCAGGAGTGCCCAGCCCCTGCCCTGGGACCCCCAGCCCTGCAGCTCTCTCACAGCCTAGCCCTTGTCTTTGCACAGCCTCCCTGGACCTCGCACAGTTCCCAGCCTCTCCTGTCACCGTGCACAGTGCCCCCGGGTCCCCGCTTGGACTCTTCCTGTCGCCGGGACATCATTAGAAATGTTAATTATTTATTATCACTAAAAGCCCTTTTTGCTGCATTGCTGTTCTCTGCCTATCTCTCTGCCCCGTGCTGCCTGTAACCGGATCCGCCTGTGCTTGCCTCCTGCCTTGCAGTCCCTGTCCCTGCTTTCCCTCCTACCTGCTGGGACACAGGGTGGGGGAGTGAGAGCCTTTCACCACCCCCCTGCAGGATGTGGCCCTACGGGACGAGCTGGACTTGTCCCTCTGGGATCCCAGAGCCATGCCTGGTATGGAGATGCACCAGTAGCAGTGCGCAACCCGGGGACTGCCCTGTCCCATGCCAGGAGAGGGGACAGGAGAAGGGACAGAGGAAGGACCTGGCTGGTGCTGTGATGGAACCAGGAGCCATGAGCTCTTCTCAACCAAGGACAGTGATGTCCCTCCCCAGAAGCACCGGGTTAGGGCTCCCTGGGATATCAGCAGTGTGGAGGCATCAGCCAATGGACATCAGCAGGGTGGAGACTGTTCTGCAGCCCTCCCAGCCAGCATCCCTGGCTGGGAAAGAGCAAACAGGCCTCAGGGGAACCTGAGGTGCTGCTGGCAGCCAGCTGGGGCTGGCAGGACACACTTGGGGCAGCTAGCTGCTTCAGAGAAGCCATGCAGCTGCAAGGAGGCAGGGGAATGCCCAGTCTGCACAGCTCAGCCTCCTCTGCCAGGGCTCCTGAAAGATTTATCAACTCCAAGTGGATCCCATTGATGAATCAATTCAAGCTTATCAAAAGCAGTGGAGTTCCTTCCCATGGGGCAGGGCTGGCACTGGATGCAGCAGCTCTGCCACTGCCAGTGCTGGGTGAGATTGGGAGCTGCTTCAGGTTGCAACATCCCTGAACACTGCTGGGCAGAAATCACCTCCTGGCAGCATCTGTGCCTACTAGAGCCAGCCACGGTGCCCTGGTACTTTCTAGGGACTGTGGCAGAATGAACTGTGACAGAGAAGGCTGTGACAGCCCCAGTGGGAGCCAGCTCCAGTTGATCCAGTAAACCTGGATCTCTCACAGGAGGCCTCTCCTTCCCATTCCCCCTACCTCCAAAAGGAGCCAGGCTATCCAGGTTAGCAAGCTCCCCAGCCCTGGTGCTGTCACCCCCTGCTGCTGCTGCAGAGCCCTGCTCAGGGCTGGAAAGGAAGGCAGTAGCGGGCAGGAGACTCCAGTGATAGCTGTGGGAGAGACGCCGGGGGATGGCTCCCTCGGGAGTGCAGGGAGGAGCACCCCGGCCGCTCCTGGAGCGGTATTGATTCCTGCAGCACAAGCACTGCCTTCTGTGCCTATTCATTGTCGATGTGCAGGAGAACAAGGAGCAAGAGAACCTGGCTCCCCCCTCCACAGCCAGCCCACACTCCTAGGGGCCGTACCACTTCCCTGCCCGCCAGCCGCCGGCAGCACCAGTGTCTGCCCGCACCACCGCCTGCTTCCCTGCATTATACAGCACTGTCACGAGCTGCTGAGTCCCCAGGTGTTTTGTGCAATAACGCAAAGCAGATCTAATCCACCCCAGCCCCAAGCTCTCTGCAGTCCCCTCCCCACAGGCTGAGCGCGTTCCCCGGCCAGGCATGGGAGGGACTGTGGGTGCTCTGCCTGCCCCTGGAGCTGACAGGCGACTCCCCTGCTGTTCCTGCACACCCCTTGCTGTTCCCCAGAGCTTTTCTCTGCCAAAAGCACTCTGTAAGCATTTGCTCTGCAGCAATAAATCAGAGGGATGCTCACACAAGCACGGGCCAGCCCTGTGCTCCCTGGGACCAGGGTGCAGCAAGGTGCTTGAGGCAATGCTCAGCCCCAGAATGTCGTTCACTCATTTCCTGTCTGCCCACAGCTTGGTGGGGTTCCAGGTGACAGTTCTCCGAACTCCTTGGATTATCTGGGTCCTTTAGGACTAGAGCAGAGCAACCAAGGACCCCACTGCACCCATGTGTGGTCCCAGAGGGTCCCCACGACTGGCATTACATCGATGCAAAAGCTTTGGTTGTGGACAAGGTGGTTCCCTGTTCCTGAACCATGCCTGGTTGTTCCTCCTGCTCAAACCCTGGCAAGGAGCCAGGGAGAAGTAGCCAAAATCCCTGCCCCCTTGGACACCCCCATGAGTATGTTGAGTCAGCAAGTTCTCAGTCCCCTGAGAGCCCCGGGAGTCATAGGAATTGACAGGCTCTCTGGTGGCTGGGAAGAGGCTCCAGGGCTCACAGAGAAAAGGCTGGTCAGGGAGAGCTGAGGTTGCCCCATGCTGTCCTTCCCATTCCAAGGGCCAGGGCTCAAGCCAGTTGATGCTGTGCAAGCAGGAGCTGGATGCACAGCTCACTTGAGATCAGCCCCAGATCTGGGGCTGCCAACAGCTCCTTTCTCTCCCGCAATGCTCCTTTCAGCCTGTGCCTCCCCATGGCCCCAGCTGATGCAGCTGCAGATAAGCAGACAAGGAGAGCCAGGCAGCAACTCCCGGCTTGCTCTGCTGTCCCCTGGGAGGCACAGACATGGCAGCTTTAGATCAAGACTCTTCAGAAGCGAGAACAATCCCAGCTATCAGCAGAGAGCGGCTGGCTGGTTCCCTGCATTCACTCCTGCTGGGTACATGACACAGGCAGTGGGTTTTGGACAGAGGTACTGGGACCACTGATGCAGAGCTATGGGATACTGCAGGTCCAACCAGCACTGGGCTGAGTTCCTGGGCATGGCCATGGTGGGGGCAGACTAGGCAGCAACAAGTGACCCCCTGTCCCAAAACTGGGAGCAGTGGGAGCCCAGTGCCACCCTGCTCTATGCAGAACTAGAGTCAGCCTTTAGGGCATGGGATCGCCATGCCTGGGAAGACTCCCAGGACACCTCAGACCACTCTAGCCCAGGATAAGCTGAGCCATGGTCAAGCCAAACCCTACAGTACTATTCTGGGGTAGCTCAGGGACCAGTTCAGGTGGGATGCCCTGATCCATCTGCCCTTTCCTGGGGAGCATGGGGGTGTTAGCGATGCAATGGGTCTCTGTCCCCATGGGTGGCAGTCTGGAGGGTACCACCATGTCCTTTGAGGGAAGCCAGAGCGCAGACACAGTGTCTGAGGCCAGAGAGGACACGAGATTATGTTTCTAGTGGACAAAAAGAAGGGGGTCCTTCTGCAGCCCACACCTTGCAGTGTTTGGACTGTTTTACTGCTACCATGGAAACTGCTGTGGAGTATCATTCTGTTGCACTGGCCAGGGTGACCAGGCCATGGAAATCCCCAGCCTTCTTTGTGCTCTCACACCTGGATTTACAGAGTGGGAGAGGCTGGATGCTGCCTGCCAGCCACCATCCTTGGGTCACCCTGGGGCTGTGATAGGATGGGAGCTTCCCTGGATAGGGCACCGAAGGAACAGAAGGGATGGAGAAACCAGGTAAGTGCTGGCAGGGGCTGTCTGGTGCCATTCCCAGACAAACCCAGCTCCCACGCAGCCAGGGGCTCCACGCTGCTTGGCCTCCCACAAACATAAATCATTTTCTAATTTATAACATGAATAATTGATTTTGCCTCCATAGCTGGCGATAAATCTCCTGTGCGCACATGCATAAGAAAATAATAATAATGAAAGCGATCAGGATCTGCTGCCATCGATTACCTGTGAGAGGGAACATGGTCCCCTGTGTGCCACACGAGGCTGGGATAGGGGCCGCTCCCCAGGGATGCGGTGTGGCCCCGCCTGGTGTGAGCTTTCCTTCTCCTGTGCAGGGGCACCTGTCTGAGGTGGGATGACTGAACCTATCCTAGTCTGAGCCCCTGGGGCTGTACTGGGACCCACACTGGGCAGCCAGGAAGGTCCAAGTACTTCAGGGTATCCCAGACCTCAGGCATCAGCGGTCCCAGCCTTGTAACTGCACCTAAGGAGAGATAAGATGCTCGGCACAGCCCCATTCACGGATGCCGCGTGCGATGCCACAGTGGCACCTTGCCAGGGTGGCCCGTGACCGGTCCCCTGTCCCTCGGCAGCTTCACAGCCTACGAGGAGCTGCAGAAGGCGCTCTGGCTCCCGGCTGCCCGGCCCCGGCACGGGCAGGCGGCGTGCTCGCCGTGGGACATCCCTCTTCCCCGCGTCACCCCTTCTCCGGTACCCACACCGGAGCTGGCTGGGAAACAGCTGCCTGGAAATCGCACCGGAGAGCTTCGGCTCGGTAGGAAGGAGGTCCTGGAGCGGGGAGTGGGCAGAGACCCGCTGCCATCAGCCAAACTAACCAGGGCGGCCGCACCAGCTTGCCCAAAGCCTCCGTAGCGCGGTGTCCCCATGTCTGCCCGCCCGGTCACAGCGAGCACCACGGCTCCCGCCCGTGTGTGACACTGAACGGTAACGGGAGACCTACGGCAGCCTCGGGGGGGCCACCCGCGGGCGGGAGCGGGGGTCGCTCTCCCTCNCCGGTCCCAGCGCTGCCCCGCTCTCCCTCACCCTGGTGTCCCAGCTCTGAGCCTTAGTCCCCATCCCAGCCCTGATCCTTATCCCCTGTCCCCCATCCCTTCTCCCAGCCCTGCTCCTCTCGCCCCGTCCAAGCCCTGATCCCCACCTGAAGTCTGACGTCCCCAGTCCGCTGGCAGGCACCCCCCGGGATACCCGGGTGACACGGCACATTGCAGACCCCATAACTGTCCCCACCCCACAGAGTCACAGGCCGATGTGTCAGCTCTTGAGTGCGGGGGACTTACACGGATTCCTGGGTGCTCGGAGCACCAGTCTGCCGTGCCGTGTGAAACAGGTGTCTGGTGCTCACACGTGCTGGACGCTGTTTTCCATGGCTGCCTGGCATCCCTGGCATCCTCGTATATCCTTCACACCGCCTGGGAGGTTCTATGTGTTGCCCACTGTGGGGCTGTCACAGCCCTAGAGTGGCCCATGGCATGATGCTGGTGACCAGATATGCGTCTTGCACATTTTGGGGTCGTCACCCCAGACATTTGCTTTTAGGGCTCTGGGCCTCGCTTTTCAGGCTGCTCTTGTTCCCTGAGTAGCTACTTTGGGTTATTTTACCTTTATTTTTTCAGGCTGGGTCTTGCTTTGTTTCCTGCTTACATTTCTTGGATCCTTTCAACAGTGTCTTCTCTGGATGGTGTTTACAACAGCTCACTGCTCAGTATCATCTAATGATAATTCATTATTCAAGTAGAAGTTTGAGAGATGGTGTAAAACGAGACCCTGAAGTTCAGCTAAGTTGGCTCTTGCTTGCCTCATCAAAAACCTTTGCCCAGTGATTCTTCTGAAATAACTCCTCTGGGCAAGCCAGTGTCCATCATTCATTGTGCTGGTATGCAGGCTCCTTTAACTGCCAGTTTTGTTTGGGATAGGAACAGGGTTTATCCTGTTCTCAGCTCTGGTTTTGTTGTCCTTTCTTGCAGAGAAAATCAGTGCCTTGTTTGCTCTATCCATCACTAGGGCCCTGGTTTCTTCTTGGCACTGTGTGTCAGCAGGTTAATAGGTTCGTCTCTGCACTGGCCACGCTGGCCAGGTGACTGTGTCTGTGTGGACATGCTGTTTTTGCTTTTGCTGCAGCTGTTTTTGCAAGGCCTCTGCCTCATTTGCATTTTTCTGTTTAAAAACAGTGATTTTTCCCTTTTGAGTCATCTTTATTTTTGAACCATCATTAATTTTCTCTCTCTCCTTGTTTATTAATAGACCTTTTCACTTTTGTGCTGATTCTGCCTGGGTATATTTGTAAAGTCCTTTGTATTCCCCTTAGCATTTTGGCTGTTAACTCCTTGTGCTGGTTTGTTGTCCCTTCCCTCTCCTCTGCCTCCCTGCAGCTGTGAGGGGACACTATTGACTTTCAAATCATTTTCCTGTCTGGAATGTTCCCCTTCTCTTGTTCCGGGTATCTCCTAAGAGCATCTATTTCAGGTGTCTCCTAAGAGTATTGCAAGTGAAAGGCACGATTGAAATCTCTCTCAGTGCCTTTGACATTTTTGCCACCTCCTCACATAGCCAGTGTTTGCTGTGGCTGCTGGAGAGCTCTTTCTCCTGGCAGCAGGGGCAGGACGTCTTAAAGCCCACGGGGCTGCAGGCAGGAGTTGGATGTAATGCAGCTCTTTGCTCCTTGAATGCTTTGCTTTGCCTTTTTCCAGTGGCTGTTCATGCCTTTGCTCTGTCTCCACCAGGTATCCAGGTCTTTTCCTGGTCCTTTCCTGGCTGTTGCCTGCTGTTGAGCCAGGTGGCTGGGCTGGAGCTCTGCTGAGAGCTGGAGAGGTGCAGGGTAGCCAAAACCTCTGACAGTCCTTGCTCGGGCTGCCAGGGGCTGGTGTTGTGCAGTTGGTAAGTGTGCCATGGCACGTGCCTGGCATGGGATGAGTCCTGCAAGTGGCTGGTTCCCCAGTGGAGTTGTTTAGAATCTCCTTGTACCTGCCTTTTTATTAATCTTGTTATTGTAGTTATTTTTTTCCCCTTCAAAGAGCCCAGTCTGCTGCAGGCTGTAAAGAGTGACATTGTGGTGTGCGAGCTGCATGCCAAGGCTGCGTGAGGTCCCCCAAGGCTCCTGGTCCCCCAGTATTGCCATCCCTGTTCACTGTCAAGGCTTTAAGGTTATCTACTCTATCGATGGGAATATGGATTGAGTGGAATTAGAAACCTCGAAGGCTAAAAATACAGCTCCCTGCCAGGAAATGCAGCAGCCTGCTGAGAGGGTGCTGTGTGGCACTGAGACTTCTCCAGGAACTGGCATGTTCCACATGAGCACCACAGCCCAGCATCTGTGCCTGTTCCCAGGTTCCCTGAGCAAGGCTGGCTTGCTCTTGTTCGTGGGGTCCTTCCCTGGGCAGGACAGGGAGAGAAATCAGGGAGAAAACGCTGCCCATGTGTGCTGCAGGTGTTGGCTAGAGGAGAAACACAGGCTGGCACACGAGCGGGCAGCTTGCTGAGACCTCACAAACGCATACCATGAGCACAAGCTTCCCACGAGCAGGGTGTTCCTGGGACAGTGTGAGAGGAGCCTGTGCCTTCAGGGAGCTCTGGCTGCCTCCTGGCTGATGATCCAGCATCCTCCTGGCCATGCTGGGCTATGTTGTGCTGGGCTGGTGGCCTTTAAGTGCCAGACAGCTGGGCAGCACTCCCATCAACACTTTTACCATGGTACCATGGCCTTTCCCTGCTTGGTGCCAGAGCACTGAGTTGTTTTGCTAGGCAGGTCCATAAACTGGGGCAGCATAGGCCTTTTTGGGGATGCACTGCCTGTTGCTGTCTGTCTTTGTGGGGCAAGCTTGGTCCCAGACTCTGGAAGCAGCAGGGTTGCCCTGCCTAGCGTAGTGTGAAAGAGACCCAAAGCCAGGGCCATTGCTCTGCCTCCCGGAGCATGAAATCAGTCGGTGCCGACCCGTGGCTGTGGCATCGATGAAGTGTGTAATAGGCTGGGGGCAGGAGCTGTGCTGCCCTGTGGGGAAAAAACAAAGCACTACAGAGTCCCTGCCAGTGTGGGTCATCTACCACCTTGCCGTGCTTCTTCCCAGGCTGCAGGAAGCAGCTCTTCCCCAGCAGTGTGTGGCAGGCAGAGGCAAAGCTGTGCAGGGAGAGGATGCTCCCAGCACCAGCCGTCTGGCTAATGCTGCACCATCTGCTTTGGAGGGTGAGGCAAGGTGAATGGCAAGCTTTCGAGGAGCCCATAAATCCTATGTGCAAAGGCTCTTGGAGGTGACATGGGATGTGCATGGAGCAATGCTGCTTCTGGTTGCTCCCTGTGCTGGAAATTGTCAGGAAGGAGAGCCTGGGGAGATCACTGACCCCCACAAGACATTCAGCGATGAGCCATGGCCTGAGACTCTGGGCTTGGCTGGGAAAAGTCCTTTAGCAGAACATGCTTCAGTGCAGTTGGAAGCTATCTGTGGCTGGAAGTGGTGGTGCCGGGGGAGCTTCCAGTGCCCCCTCCCCTCTGGCACTCGGGCTGCCACTCTGTGAGAAAATGTATAATGCCTCAGTGTTGAAAAATGACTAATCCAGTCCTTGGAAGGTTTGTAGGATACATTCCTTTCTTGCGGTCGATAAAGATAAAGGGGATCGTTCTGCCAGCAAAATTAGTGTATCAAAGAGGGGGAAAAAAATGACAAGAGCTACGGAGACAGAAAAATGATTGGGGCAGCCCTGGGATGGTGCTCAGCTCACCACGGCGCCCGTGCCTGCACCTCATATTCCTGCCCACCTTCACAGCATGAAGTGCAGGCACAGGCTCTGCGGTCATGCTAAGGGTACTGCCCTGCTGGGCTTTTCCAGTGGTTTCCAGAGAGCCACGAGAGACTCGTCCATCATGCCAAGGCAACGGTCTGTCCATCCATCAGGAAGAGGGGATGATGCCGCGTGGGCAGCCCCAGCCACTTTCCAGCCAGTGGTTGGGCTCCCCTCGCCTTCCCGGCACCACTGCTGGCTGTTGGTGAGGGGCCACGGAGAGCGTTCGCGCCTTGGTCAGGGGCTGTGTGCAGGGGAGGCTAATGTACCGGAGGTGCCTCGGAAATTAGAGCCTTGGATGGGTTCCTGGCCCTATTGATCTGCCGGCAGTTTATGCATCCTGACATTCATAATCTCGGTCGGCGCTGATGGTCCAGATTAATGGGCCCAGGGGCTGTCCATCCGTCACTTCACATTAATTACTGAAGAGGTGTTTTTCCAGTGATTTACCTGACAGCGGCCTGTGATGAATCCCCCTAAACGGAGTGGGCAGTGATTAATCATGGGGCCCCAGCCCAGCCCCACTCTGCCTTCCCCTCAACCACAGTGCAGCCCCCCGCACCATCCGTCTCCATAAACCCTGTCTGATGCATATTTATAGGGGCAGGGGGGCCTGGCCGCTTGTGGTGTGCCTGCTTCTGCCAAAGATGATGAAAAATAAATCTCTGTCGGGACGGGGCAGCAGGTGAGCAGGGCTGCAGTATGCCATGATCCTGCGCCAGGGTTGTTCTTCTGTGGCTGCCTCTGGCTTCTCTGTGGTTTTTGATGCCTGAGTAGTGGCACTGAAGCAGTGTTTTGCTTCAGCTGCAGACACTGGTCCTTTGGGCTTGAGGGTCCCAGGTAGCAGGTGCCGGAGCAGGGCAGGTGCCCCAGTGATTCTGTCAGGATTTCCCTGCTTCCCCCAAGCCGGATGTGCCCCGCCAAAGGCTGTAGGGCTAGGGTTGCTCCGGGCCCCGAGCCCTGTCTGCAGACACGCTGCTGTGGGGCAGTGTTGGCGCTCCACAATCTATCACTGTGTGCCAGTTGCTGAGGGAGCAAGGGTGGGTGCAGGGACCCGGACTCGGTGACCTGGGCAGGGGCTGCCCCCTGTGCACTCAGCTGTGGGGCTGTTGGGCTGCGGGCGGGACAGTGACGCTGTTCTCTCTTGGCAGGCAGCGGTGGCACCATGCAGCAGGAGGCAGAGGGCAGCCGGGCACGCCGCAGGAAGCCCGACATGGCCCTGTACGTGCCCAAAGCGCGGCGGGAGAGAGAGGCACAAGCGGCAGGTGACACACGGGTTGGGCACCGCCAGGAGCCTGAGAACCACCTCCTGGTGCAGGACTCTGGCTGGGCCGGTGGCGAGGGGCAGAGGCGGAGCCCCCGTGCCAGAACACAGGCAGGCAGAGCGGCAAGGAGGGAGAAGAAGGTGGATGCCGGCCCAAAGGAGCTGCAGACAGCCTCTGCCAGGCACAGCCATAGGACGAGAGGCAGCTGCCCTATTGCACTGGAAAGCCTGGAGGCATCACCCAGCATGTGTGAGCCATGCCCAGATGCAGCTGTTGCTCAGCCCTGGGACAGGAAGGACAAAGCATCTCATGAAGAACCCGGAGAGCTCAGCCACGACCACAGGATGATAAGGACTGAGCCTGACCCTCCATCCCCACAGAGTGCCCAGGCTGGGGCTGTGAAGGCTACCCCTGAGCCTGGGGATGACCTCACTAGCTCAACACCTGCTGCTAGCCCAACACTGGTTTGTCAGACAGGCCTGAGTGGCATGTTGGAGCACTTGGGGGACAGCACCCTAGATCCAGCTGGGGACCTCTCCCAAAGCCTGGGAGGAGGTATCCTGCAGTCAGCAGGGGTGGGCAACCATGGCAGGGTGCCCCAGTTGGTGGGGGAGACAGCGGGTCTGAAAACCTGGGAGGAGGAGAGGGAGGAGGAGAGGTCTCTCCTGGCAGAGCAGAGCAAGGGTTGTGCTGCTGGGGTACCAGAGGAAGAGGAGACATGGGGAGGCAGAGCTGAGCTTCCTGGGGAGAGCACCTTGTGTGCACCAGGAGCCAGCTGCGAACCTGTGTTCTTGAGGGGTAGCACAGGCGATGTTCCAGTACTCCCAGGGGGGAGCACTCCACAGCAGGGCATGGGCAGCCCATCCCAGCTCCTGCCTGTCATGGAGGAGAGCACTGCTGGTGCTGGGGATTCCAGTGCAGAGGGTGACCTGGTGCCTGCTGTCGTGGAAGCAGGCAGCACTTCTGCCTGCACAGGTAGCAGTGCTGGGGCTGAGAGCAGCCTGTGGGAGGGAGCACCTCTGGAAAGCTGTGAGCCCCCACTGCCCCTAGAGCTTCTGTGCCATGGCATGGAGGCGATCTCACCTGCGTCCTGGGCCAAGGAGCTGGCAAAGCCAGATGAGGATGTGGGCTCACTGCAGAAGCACCAGGAGGCTGAGAAAGAAGAGAGAAGTCTCCACAGCAGCTCCCCTAAGGAAGGACAGACCAGTGCCAGTGCTGAAACCCTGAGCCAGACCAGCCCAGGTGCTGAGGAGAGCTGGGATGTGCTGTTCAACGATGATGGGGAGTGCCTGGACCCACGCCTGCTGGAGGAGGTACTTCCTGCAAGCCAGTGTTGGTGGGGATTGGCAGGGTTGGTGACTGGTGCCTGCTGGGATGTGGGGGATGTCCACAGGATGTTCACAGGGGGGATGAACACAGGATGTTCCTGTGTTCTCTGGGGTGAGTGCATGGGGTGGGTGGGCTGCACCCAGGGCATGGTCAGCCTAGCTGGCTGTGCTGCCTGCTCTTAGAGCCAGCCTTCCCCTGTGGTACCAAAACACCTGGGATCTCCATCTTCCCCATTTGTCCCATCCCATCCTGCATTGCTGCAGAAGGCTGGGCTGATCATCCCTCTGTAGTACATAAAGTGTGCCCAGTAAAACCTGCTGAAGGGCTGTAAACTGCAACTGCACCCTCATGAAACCAGGGCTGGTGATAAAGAAATGGGCTGAGATGTATGGGATCCCATTGAAACAGCAACGGGATGTTTCCTTGAAACTATGGCTTCTTAATCAGCTGTGGCTCATTGCCATTCCCTCCTGCACACATGCTGCTGAATTTACTACAGTTGGCTGCTCAGTGCCAGGACCCACACCGTTTTGCTGCCATTCACGAGGAAAGCTCGGCTCCTGCAGGAAGGCTGGATATCCCTTATTGCATTTTAAATCAGTAGCGTCAAACTGGTAATTTTCCAAATGACATTAATGTACCTGAAGAAACAAACTACATTAATATTGTTACATCCAGAGTCTGCCTATCCCTGGCTGGAAGCAGGGTGTGAAGTGACGGGTGGTGCCTTGATAACAGTGTCTGTGAAGGGATCAGATTAACTCAAGAGCACTCTTACTGAGGGGCACAGATCCCACCTTGTCTGCAAGGCCTTGCTTGGGCTGATGTGTCCTCTTGGAGCCTGGCATGGTGCTGAGATGGTGGGACACAGAGGGCTTGCATTTGGGGGGATGTGGAAGGGCATTAGGTATTCCCATCCTTGCCTGGCTGTGCTCTCCTGAGCCACTGTCCCCCACCCTCCAGACTGGAGGTTGTGGTGAGTGCTGATGCGAGGAGGACAGCTCTGCTGCTCTGAGGCAGCTGGTGCAGGTGGCACTGGCTTTCTGTGGGCTGATGCCATGGGCATGGCTTCGTCCTTGGGGGAGGAGGATCAGGGAGTATCCCTGTTATGGTGCAGCCATAGGATGCTGTGGGCAAGGGTGTGCTGTGCAGTACAGGTTCTTACTCCAAGGAGTATCTGTTCTGGTTCCCCTATGCACAAGCTCTGAGACAAGTTTGAGCTTTCCAGGGTGCTTCCCAAAATGGGTGAAAAAGAACCTGAAATAGAGATTTATCAAAAGTTGCCATCTTTGTCCCCTGCAGATTCCCACATGGTGCCTCGTGCTTCCTGAGCCCTCTGAGCTCCCAGCAAGTGGATGTAGCTGCTTGGAGAGGGTGCAGGCTCTCGGGAAGATGGAGCTGTTGTTAATTAACATAAAGAACAAGAAAATTAGTAACGTCTTCCTCGAAACCGAATCCTTATGCAATGCAGATAGCTGGCAGAAAGCAAGATTTATGACGTTCTCTGTGGAGGAGAGATTTCTGATAGCGGATGGCTCTTTAATCTAGCAGGAAAAAAACACCACAGTGAGCACCATTGGCTGGAAGCTGAAATCAGACAAATTTAGAGTAGAAATCAGTTTGAACACAGAGTAATTAAGCACTGCGACCATTTCCTTGCAGGCTCTGTGGACTCTCCATCAGGTGGTGCAGCATGGCAGGGGCCATGGTCCGTGTGTGCCCAGGGCTGTGGTGTAAGCGAGCAGCCACAGACCCCTCTGACCTGCTCTGGCAGGAGTGTGTCTTTAGAGAGCAGTGAGATGTGATGGACGTCACTTTCTCTGTCATCTGTCTGTCCATCTATCAGCAAACCCTCCTCAGGATGCCTTCCAGGGTTTGGGACCCACCCATGGCTCCCACGCCCTGCCCTGCCCCAAGGCCGGGGAGCTGCTGGCACGCTGTGTGCTGGGCTGGCAGTGCCGGGGGACCTGTTGAGCCATGCCTGCCGCGTGGCTGAGCCCTGCTGCCAGACGGCTCCTGTCCTTCCTGCCCCGCCACACTTGGTGATTTGTGAAGGTCAAGGGCTGCTCCGGCACTCTGTGCTCCTGCTCTCTAATCATCTTCCCAGTGCCTGGCACTACCTCAGTGCTCTGCTCCCTCAAGCAGCACTGCAGGGCTTTATCCTGCCTGGGAATGGCTCCCTTGCTTCCCCCGAGCAGGCGCAGGGTGCCTGATGAGTGTGCTGCCCTGCACGGGGGTGATGGCAGGGCAGCAGGCTCTGCTGGCAGTGCTGGCTTGTCCCGTGGGCTCCATAACTCATCTCTACCCTCCGCCGGCATCCAGCCGCTATGGCAGCACCCCCTTACCTGCCGTGAATCCATCTTCCCCATAAAATTGTCGGAATGAGCACTTTTTATCGACTGAGCTGGCTGGGATTTATGGACTCTAACCTTGCAGTCGTGGTGTGCTCTGCTATGATCGCTTAGGGGATCGGGGTGGGAACCTGCCTGAGTTATGTACCCATTTCTTGGCATCATGCCAGCCCCACGCTCCAGGGGGAGCAGGGGAGCTGTCAGTGGCTTTGGACCACACCTGGCCTGGTGTCTCAGCTGAAGCAGGGCAGTGAATCCCCTTGGCCACTGGCACGGTGTGGTTTGGAAAGCAAGGATTCAGCAAGCGATGCTGGCCCACTGGCACTGGCAATGGTGTGGGACAGAGGGGAATAGTGGCTGCACCCCTGTGTTGTGGCAGCAGGAGGCTGCTGCCTGTGTTTTAAAGTAAAGGCTGAAAAATGTGCAAGGTAGAAAAGCTCTACAGCCATCATCTTTTAGGGCTGGAGAAAGTGCCCCACTGTGAGGTACTAAAGGTGCACAACCCATTTTATCAAGAAGAAGATTGAGAAGGGACTTGATTTACATTGGTAAGTACCGTGATGGGGAGGAGACCAGGGACTGAGGGTTCTTTAATCTGGCAGAGAGGCAGAACAAGAACTGCCGGCTGGAAAGTGAAGTCAGACAAATTCAAATGAGAAATAAACCATAAATTTTTAGGTGCACAGGTGATTAACCAGCAGAACTTGCTCCTCAGTGGAGCACTGTCTTTCTCATCTTGGCGTCTGGGGCGCTGATAGGCTGCTCCAGTGCATGGCTGCAGCGAGGGCATGCTGAGCCTGGTGCTTCCATGTGGCAGAGAGACATCAATCTTTCCTCCTGGCGTTACTATCCTGCTCTGTGTTCTTCCCCAAAGGTACTTCAGGTCATCACATCACTGTGGAAGGAGGGGTGTGCTTGGAGATGCATGTGCTGTTTCACCCCTGCCATTCCTACCATGTCCCTGACCTGGCTGCAGAACGTGGCAGGCGAAGGGATGCTGATAATGGGAAAAGCAAGTGCTTGGTGTGAGAACCCTGGTTGATAACTCCTAATTCTCAGTGCCACGAATCCATCTGCAGTGCTGGGGTGGAGTGCAGAGGCCTGCACAACTTTCTGGGGAGCACTAGCTACAGGTTGGGAACTGCTTGGAGGCAGGTGGGCATGGGTTGCTCAGTGCTGTGCTTCTCCTACTGCTGCAGCTCTCAGGGGGTGAGAAGCACCAGGAGAGCCAGCAGTCACCCCGCTTCAACTACTATGGGGCTGAACCTGCTGCACCAGACATCAGCGATGATGAGCTGCCCCACGTAATCGAGATCTACGATTTCCCCTCGGATTTCCGCACTGAGGATCTGATGCGTGTCTTCTGCAGCTATCAGTGAGTGTGCCAGCACTCTGTCCCTGGTGCTGGGGTTCCCTGCCTGGGCTCTGCTCCAGATGGCTGCCCATCAGGTGCTGATGCCTCGCTGATCTTCTCTCTCTTTGGCAGGAAAAAAGGCTTTGATATTAAATGGGTGGATGATACGCATGCCCTGGGCATCTTCTCCAGCCCCATAACAGGTACTGCTCCTGGTTGAGCTGGGGATGGGCAGAGAGGAGGCATCCCTCTCCCACATCCAGATCCTGGGCATGGGGCTGACCCTGCACGTGGACTTGATGCTCTCTTCCTGCAGCACGTGATGCCCTCAGCACCAAGCACCTGATGGTGAAGACGCGCCCACTCTCCCAGGGCACCCGCGCCTCTAAAGCCAAAGCCAGGGCATATGCTGGTGAGTGGTGTCGCCCTGTGCCAGCTTGTGCCATCGTGCTTGTGCTGCAACATCATCCTGATAACTGGGGAGGGACGGGGCAGCCAGCGTGGCTCCGCAGCTGTGCCGGCTGCCCTGTCCCTCCCAGAATGCCCTAATGTCCTCCATCTTCAGAGTACCTGCAGCCAGCCAAGGAGCGCCCTGAAACATCAGCTGTCCTGGCCAGGCGGCTGGTGATTGGTGCCCTGGGGGTACGGAGCAACCAGACACCAGCCCAGCGAGATGCCGAGCGGAGGAAGCTGCAAGAAGCTCAGGGTGAGTTTTGGGTGCCTGGAGGGGCTGCAGTGTAGGAGGGCCTTCCTCGTGCATGCTCCTTCTCACAGGGTCCTGGGTGAGAGGCGGCTGCACCGGGGTGGACTCCAGCCACCTCTACTGGAAGGTGGGGTGGTAGGGATGTGGCATTGATCCTCTTGTCTCTGCAGAGAGGAAGCGCCTGGAGAACAAGCAGCGGGAGGATGCCTGGGAGGGCCGGGACTGAGCCGGGAGGCTGCACTTTCAGCCCGTGTCCCTCTCTGCAGGCAGGCAGAGCACTCTGTGTCTCAGAGCTGGGACAGATTCTGCACTGTGTCCAAAAGCACTGGGCTGCTTCACCGAAAAGGCTGAGCAGCATGCAGGCTGATTGGTGCTGTGGTGATGCTGTTGCTGTCAGGCAGCACTGCCCACCCTGCCCAGGGCAGAGCCCCCAAGGCTGCCAGCCACAGCAGGAGCAACAGCAGGATGCAGGGAGCTCAGCAGAGAGCATGGGGGGCTGTGTGGGGTGGCCCATGCCGTCTGGAAGGGCCTTGAGAGTGAGAGTTTCTGTCCTTTATTTTGCTAATAAATGCCATTTATTTTATTTGCTTGCCTGGGTGGTGGCTCCCTGTTCTCTTCATACCGGGAGAGGGTGTGCGTGCCGGGGGCAGCTGCCCATGGTCCGCAGCGCTGTGGGGATGTCCACCCCTCCCAGGTGCTGGGTGTCCCCAGCGGGTGTGGGGGATGTGCAGGCAGGAGGGATCAGGCAGGAATGTGCTGGCAGGAGCCCTGTTTACTTCCGCGGAGCAGCTGCAGCCCTGAACAGCAGGGCCCTTGTCAGAGCATGGGCAGGGCCATGTTCCTGGCCCCACACGGGGCTGTGATGTGGCCGTGCTGCAGGCCGTGGCAGGCTGGGGGCTTCCTGCCCTGCCCCCGGGTGGAGGCTGGCACCTGGGACCTGCCTTTGGCTCTGCTTCGCATCATGTCTCAGCACCTGAAAAACAGCCCTGTGTGCCCCAGCACTCCCACCCTCTAGCTCTGCAGACTCTGAGGTTTTGGGGCCTTTCACAGGAGGTGAGGATGGGGATGATGCTTTCCTGCCACCACTACCAGCAGTTTGCATGCTTTTGGTCGCTGAAGAGCTCGTGTGGCTGCCCTGTGTCCCCTGGCTGTCCCCCAGCTTGGCAGCAGTGGAGCTGGTCATGACCCCGTGGTGGTGGCTGCCTGCCCCTGCACCATCCGGCAGTGCTGCCAGCTGGGAGCCATCTCGGCTGCCGTTCCCGGAAGCTCGTGGCTTGGCTGATGGAAATTTCAGGGCGCAAAGCTGCTCTCATGTGGAAAACATCTTCCTCACCATCCGGCATCCCTCAAAGCCCAACCCTGGCCGAGTGAGCCTCCACCAGCACGTGCCTTGCCACAGTCTCTGGCCTTCAGCCCCTCCAGTGCATCACTGCCGTTCCCAGCAGCAACTCCACGTGCAGGGACCATCACGTGGGGGTGCAGCCTGACTTGTCCTGGGCCAAGGTGGGTGCTGAAAGCCCCCCACCCTGGGCTGGTGCCTGCCAGCAAGGCTGGTGTGCAGAACTGTGCAAGGAGAGGGGTGGCACTGCCCCGTGACCGGTGATCTGGGGAACAGACAGTACAAAGTGTGTTGGTGACATTCCCTTTTATTTCCTGTTGTAAGAAAAAAGATAGAAACCACGGGAGGTAAGAAACAGAGAGCAAAGGCACAGTGTACCCTGTGTCCCCACACTGTGCCCAGAAGCAAGGGCTCTGAGGGACAGAGTGGCCCTACCACAGCTCCCATGTCTGGGAAGCTGCCAGGACAGCCTGGGAAAGCCCAGCATGTCAGCTGCAGACACAGTGGCTGCTGGGCTGGCTGCCAGCCCATGCTGCCACAGAGCTGGCTGGGTCTTTATGGATGCACAGGGTTAGCCAGTTCAGGGCCAGGGTGCCCTGGCCCATGGGGACCACCGATGGCAAGCCAGAGCTGCTTGATGCAAGCCACATGCAGACAGCCATGGAGTTGGTGGCCCTGGGTGGCACAGGGGGAACACTGCCTGGCTGGGGACACATTGCCTAGACCAAGTTGTTCCCAGCTGGGAACTGGCTTCATGATTCTAATGGGAAAGAATGCAGGGAAAGGAGGAGGTGATGGTGGGATTGATAAGGGAGTACCCCCTCTTCCACAGCACAGCATCCTGCTCCCAGCTCACAGGACCTTTATTGAAGACAGGAATGCTGCATGGGTGGCCGGGGACTGTCCTGAGTCACTGGACTGAGTGCTGGAGCATGGGGGGCTGGGCAGGCTGAGGTAGTTGTCCTGGGGGACCCTGGGTCTGTGGAGGTGTGGGCTGCTGCAGTACTTGGGCCACTCTTTCAAGTCCTGGTGGCAGCACAGGACTGGGCACCCCCAGGCACTCCCTGCTGGCCCTGGTGCTCATCTCCATCCTCTGCAGCAGCATCAATAAATACAAAAGTCTGCAAGTCCCTGAGCTCAGTCCAGTGCTGCCAGGGCACAGGGGCTGGGGCGCGGGAGTCGGACTCTCCCGTGGCGCTGCTGGGACCATGCCAATGCCAAGGGTTCACACGAGGTTGTTGGCCAGGCGCTCCCGTCTCTCCAGATCGCTCACCACGTCGGCACCGTAGGCATCACCTGGGGAGAGTGACGTTATGGGGGTAGGTGGGCATGTGGGGGCACAAGAAACCTGTGGCATCCCCAGCGTCATCACTTCCCTCACCCTGCCTGCCATAGCCCCTATGCTCCCGTCCCTCCTTACTTGTGTGGCAACCGTGCATCCAGACACGCTGCCCATCATACTTGCACTGGCACCTCATCACGTTGTTGGAGAAGTCTGACTCAGCCACCTCATGCTTGGGGTTCACGACCACCTGGGGAGGGCAAGGGGCAGGGCTGGGAGCACCTCTGCTGTGCCCTGGCCAGGCAGGGCTGTGGCATGAACAGCAGGGTACAGAGCAGCACCCTGATGTGCAGGGTGAGGGATGCTGTTGTGCTCATGGAGGGGACACCCCAGCCCTGAGATCTGGTAGCTTGGTGTTCCCCACCCTTCCATCTCCATACCTGGAAGGTGTAGCTGCCTGGTGGCACATCAGTGATGTCAATCCACTGGCAGTCGATGTCATGGCGGTAGGTGTCCCAGCACCCCACACTCACCCCCTGCTCACCAAAGTTGGCACAGGCGAAGCGTCGCTGAAGACCTGCAGCAAGGAGGGGAGGTGAGGGAGGCACAGACAGAGTGCCTCCTTCACCCTTTGGGGAGCAGAATGGGGGGCCACTGTCAGCTCTGCAGCTAGCACCCACCTTCGGGGCAGTTGGTGTCTTCCAGGCAAAAGCTGGCCTTGTGCCCCTCAGCCACCTTGGAGCCATTGAGTGTCAGCAGATCATAGTGGGTAAAGACCTCGATGCTGTGGAAGTGTCTGTGGGGACAAGGGCTGAGCACAGGACCAGTGCCCAGCCAGGGAGCCCGTGGCTGGCCCAGGCAAGCCCGGCAGAATTTCCTGCAGGGCAGCACCCAGGGACTCAGCAAATTACAACCCTGAAGCCAAATAAAGCCGTAATGACAGTGCTGGCTCAGACGCTGTTAATTACCCCGGGTGGGACAGCCTCTTGGGGATGGGTGCCACCATGCCCTGCCTGGCCCAAGGAGAGGGCAGCTCCCTGCCAGCCCCTGCCTATGGGCCACTCACCGGTGGCACTGGTGCCAAGTCCAGGCATGACGCCCCATCCTCGGTCGGAAATCGGCTCTTCCCAGGTTGTGGATCTGGGAGGAGAAGCGAAGAAGGCGGCGGTGGCCGTAGGGCCACTGCATGTTGTCAGCAGAGCGGGAGAGGCAGCGCTCCTCATGGGCACAGTACAGCAGCCCCAGGGGTCGGTCCTCCAGGTAGGCTGTCTCCTGCACCAGCTGGGCATTCATCACCAGGTCTGGGGCGTCTGGCATGGAGGAGATCAGCAGGGATTGAGAAGGTGATCGCCACCCTGCATAGCACCCCCTACTCTCCTACCAGAGAAGGGGGGGCCCCCCTCCCAGCAGTACCCCATGGGTTCCTGCTACTCACGGGCAGTGCAGGTGACCCCTGCTGAGAAGCGTCCCCCGCCGCTGGGGCAATGGACAGGGCCATGGCGCTGGCACTGCTGGAGGGCCAGCTCGGTGCCAGCACAGCGCACCCCGCTCATCACAACCTGGGTGGCATCGGGGCTGCCTGCCCAGTACCACGTCTCCTGAACAGAGGAAGAGCACAGTGCTTGGACCAGTCCTTGCAGTCCTTGCCAGCACCCAACTGCTTCCCCTGCCTCCTTGCCCACCCCCCACCATCCCATCCCATCCCATCCCAGACCCCCTGGCCACACCATGCTCACACTATCCATCCTGCAGGACCCCTGCAGTTCTGGCCCCAGGTTGGTACCCCACTCACCTGGAGGGCATGGCTGGCAAAGCCCAGCCCCAGCTGCCTGCAGACCACCATGGCCTCGTTCAGGCCCCACTGTGCACCACACACTGCACCCCACCGCAGCTGCCCCTGCACTGGCACCAGCACCTCCACCACACCTTCCTCGGGGTTGCGGCCCCCGGCCAGCCGCACCTGTTGGCAGAGAGGGGCTGAGCTGGAATGTGGCACAGACAGCCAGCTCTCCCACCCCATGCTGCAATGGAACAAGCAGCCCCACACAGCCAGCTGGACATCTCCCTCATCTTCCTCTTCCTCCTTTCCTCCCTACAAGACCAATTTTGCCACCAGATCATCTTGCAGAATCCCATCAGAGTGCTGTTCTGTGTCCTCCCATCCCCTAGGTCACCCCAGGGCTGCTCTGAGCATCCACACTGGGCATAGAGCCTGGGGAGCAGGGACTGTGCAATGGCACTGGGGTTCAACAGGCTCTGGGAAGGAGACAGGGATTCACCTGGCTCTTGAAGTCCATGTAGGGCATGTGGCAGTGGACGGCAGCGTCAGCGTCGTGCCGACACCCATTCTGCTCAGCATCCTGGAAGCGACACTCGCCCAGGGAGCGCTCATGGCCAGTGCACTGTACATTGCTCATATGGATGGGCCCCAGACCTAAAGCACAGGAAGGGTCAGTGCTCCCTGCTCCATGACCATCCTGGAGCAGGACCCTCATCCTCCTTCCCCTGGTCTGGGCATTCTCTATGAGAATGGGGTGGCCCATGGCAGGAGCAGACAGGGTAGCTTCATCCCAGGGCAGGCTGGAGCTGCGTGAGCATCCCAGGATTCTCCAGCAGGACACATTAAACCAGTTGATTTCCCCATCATAACCCTCAAAGCCCAGAGGTTTCCCAAGTCCATGCTGTGACATCTGCCTCACCTTGTCCCATCCGGGCTCCCACCAGGGCTTGTTTCGCTGTCCCATAGCCCAGCTGCCGGCACACCACACTGGCTGCAGCCAGGTCCCACTGCTTGTCACACACGGTGCCCCACTGCCCACGGCGTAGCACCTCCACCCGGCCCTCACCAGCGTGGGTGCCTGCTCGCAGCCGCACTGGGAGCACCTGGGTACGGGGAGCAGCCAGTCAGCAACCCCAGGACACAGCCAGCCCCCTCCTCAAGTGCAAATGCGGTGGCTGAGTGCTACTCAGCTCTAGGACTCTGTCGGTGGGAGAGGCTGTGGAACTCTGCAAGGGCTCACCTTTCCTGAAGTGGTCTTGTTCTTGCCCTTGCCTGTGCCCTTCTGGAAGGCAGGGCCAGGTAGACAGCTGATGATGGCGTGCATGCCATGGGGGCAGGCGTGCTGGCGGGGGGCTGGTGGGGCCACTTGCATAGGGCAGCGGGCCAGGTGGGGCTCTGAGCCCTGACACCGCACCTTGTGTACCCAGAAGCTGTTCTTCTGGCTGAGGGTCTTCAGGCTGCCAAGGGAGAGGAGCAGGGCCAGGGTCAGCTCGGGTGCCAGAGACTCTCCCTCACCCAATGCTCATGCTGGGGGCCCATTCAAGGTGCCCTGCCCACCATGCACAGTGCTGAGTCCTACCTTGAGTTGGGGTCCTTCAGCTTCCTGTTCCAGAGCTTTCTGTGGGTGTACAGAGCCAGGAGGTGAGGGAGCATGCTGACACTGCCCAACTCTGAACCCCCTGCCCCATCATTTCTGCCCTCCCCAGCAGGAGATGGAGACCCCAGGGTACGTCACATTCTCTCCCCACTGGCAATTACTGCGCCAAGCCCGTCTGTACCATGTGTCCTAGCGGGACTGTGTGACTCCTGGCACCGGTAGGGGCTCATTATAGGCTGTATTTATAGTCCCAGGCTGGGACGGGATGGGAGGGACCAAGGGACACTTGTCTGTCCTCTCCTTTCTCCCACACTTTGCCAGCCACGATGGTGACCATCCCCAAAGACCTCTGGATGCTGCTAAGCCCAACTCTGACCCTTGTCAAAGGCCTAAGAAGGGGATCCAGACATGGCCAGGCCTCACATACCAGCACCTCACACACCCACCCATATGTGCAGCCCTTCTCTGACCACTCCTCCAGTCTCTTGTCCCCACAGTGTGTCCAGCCAAACTCCTGCCCCTCATGCCCAGGTGCAGCACATCTCCCACATCCCTACCGGTAGAAGCTGGTGTCGATGTGCTTCTCCCGGGGGAAGCCCAGCATCCCGCAGACCACGCGGCTGTTGTTCCTGGTCCAGTTGGCATCACACACCTGCCTCCAGCGCCCATTGTGCTTCACCTCCACAGCACCCTCCATCACTGGCATGCTCAGCTTGGCCCGTGCCAGGATGGGCTTGAGTCGCACCTCCTCCAGGGTTAGTCCCAACACCTGCCACAGTGGCCATGGGGTAGGTGTGGGGCTCCAGCATGGAGGGCAGAGGGTTCAGAAAAGGGGCCAGAGGGAGGGCTAATGGGACCTGTTCCAGTCGCCCAGGTGTACCCTGCTGGGCACAGGCGAATGCCGTGGGCCCCCACTCACCTCTCCCAGGTAACCAGAGGTGGTAGCCTGGGGGGAGTTGCCAGGCAGGCGCTGTCCTGAGCACACCACACCAGCGTCCTCGCCATGGTGGCAGTCACTGATGCCCCAGCCATTGTGGACACACTCTGCCAGAGAGCCTTCACTGCCCCCACATCGCACGTTGTCCAGCCAGATGGGGCCTGGGAACACAGCATCATAGGCCCCATCCAGTGTGTCCCGCAAGCTGTCTGCACCCACAGCCCTGTGGGGAGGCTCCCACAGCCAGCGGGAAGCACACTGCCCTCGTCAGGATCCCCTGTCCCCCATTCCCCACCTGCCCCCTACCTTCCCCTTGGCCGTAGGTGGCACTATGGGTCCAGGTGACGGCTGCGCTGTAACCCAGCTGTCGGCAGGCGACGGTGGCCGCATGGAAGTCGAAGCCGTCATCGCACACGGTGCCCCAGCGCCCCTGGTACAGCACCTCCAGCCGGCCCTCTCCAGCTGGCCCCCGTGGTCCCCCCAGCCGCAGCTGCACCGGGGCCAGCTCCTGCCTGCTGGGGGTCACCCAGCACAGCAGCAGCACCAGCAGGACGTGACTTGTGCCAGTTGGCATCGCCATCATGGTTCTGCGAGTGGGATGCCTGGGGACAGCCCAACAATGAGTCCTTGGGAACCATGGCAGAGTGGGGGTGCAGCTGCAGCCCCCCTGTGCCCGAGGAGCTGGGCAATGGTGGAGGGATATCATGCCCTCTTGCACGGTGGTGACATCCCTGTCCCTGTGCTGTGGGGGATGCATGGGCTGGTCCCTGCCATACTCACAGCATACCCCAGCCCTACACCCTTCACCAGGTCACCCAGCTCTGACACAGCCCTTCCAGGCACCGACTGCCATGAGCAGCCCCACGAACAGCCCTGTGCCATTGCTGCTTCTTGTCTGCCTCTGCCATGCTTCGGGACATGGGTGAGGGCCCCACAGAGCCCCCTTTTATCCTCCACCTGGATTCTCTACTGAACACCAGGGTTCCTCCCCGCCTCGCACACAGCCCTGTTCCCGTTACCTCACCTCTTCCCCCGCATCCTCATTCAGAGCATTGGTGGGATTGCTGACCCCCCTCCAGGTACCCAGACCTCCCCTCCCGGGGTCACCCCCGGCACTCACCCTGGCAAGGGATGGCCGTGCCGGACCGGCAGCGGTGCGGGGCAGGCGATGGCGAGGGACACGGTGGTGGCGAGGGGACGCAGCGGTAGCGCTGGCGGCAGTGGATCCCGCAGCTCCTGCCTCCCGCCGGGCACCGCCTGCAGCCGCTTTTATGGTGCGGCGGGGGGGGCCGGCCCCGGGGGGGCCCCCCCCCCCCCCCCCCC
>VXAX01007712.1:267628-280758 GCA_013399835.1 Leptocoma aspasia | reverse complement strand
CTCTGGTCTGGAGCCCAGCCCTGCTCCCTGCCCACCCTCGGCCCCACTCTGCCTCATTCCACACTGGGGCAAACCTGTTCCTGTCCCAAACCCTGTCCTTCCACCAACCGGGGGGATCTGAGCTATCCCGGACAGTACCTACCTGCCGCGAGGCTGGACCTCCCCCGAGTCCAACTTCCCTCGGCCAGGGATGCTCTCCTCACTGGGCTGTCCCGCAGCCAGGCACAGCATGGACTTTCTGGAGATGACGAACTGCTATGCTAGGGACACTCCTTGCAGCTTCCCACTCACGCAGTGGTTCAAGTGGGTGCACGGGCATAGGATGCCTGGAGATGCTGCAGTGGGGCCAGGACTCGGGGGGCACAGGGACCACGGCAGGGTATGGGATGGTACCGAGAGCCCGGAGCACAGTTCTCTCAGGGCTTGGGGCATCACCTGTGCCATCCATAAACCAGGCTGGCTGTAAGGGTCCTCAGGCTTAGCCCCGCTCCGTGGGACGTGGAGACTGGTGATGCTCCCCCACCCCGACTTGCCCCGGGAGCAACCTCCGGCTTGGGGTGCCGCCAGTCCCCGGGGTACCCTGCTGCCCACACGCCCGCCGTGCCCCGCCGTGGGATGGGGATAAACAGGAAACCCAGTGCCCCGGCCGTGCCCAGGGACCGGCCAGGAATGTGCCGGTGGCCACCGGACTGTTTGTTTGGAGTCAAAGCAGCCGGATCCTGCCGGGAGGAGCCAGGATCAACACGGCCGGGAATAGCCCGTGAGCTCATCGCCACGTCTCGCAAGGACTTCCAGCACCTCTGGGTGTGCAGGGATGCACAGCTCTGGGTCCCCCTTGCAGGGAACCCTCATCCCAGCTCTCTGCCTTGGTCGGGATCAGGGCATGTCCTGAAGCCTCTGCTGCGATATGAGTCCCTGGCCAGCCCAGAATGGAGGCCACGGAAAGCCCTGGGGAAGGGCAGGGTTGGGGCCAGCAGTGGAGCCCGTGACTCATTCGTCTCGACGTTTTGGAGATCAATTGCTTAAGTGTGAAGCCAGGAGCCTCCCCCGAACTCCTCCCCCGGCAGATGCTGGCAGGGTGCGGAGCAGGCGGGTGCTGCGTCCCGCCCCCAGCTCTGCCTCTGCTCCTGGGGACAGCAAGAAGAGAGAAATGAGGGGGCTGGTGGGATCTCCCACATCTGGGACCTGCCAGCCTCTTCTCGCAGCAGTACGGGCACTGTGTCCTGCCGCTCATGTGACCGTGGCGGGCTGGAGGTGTCCCCCTTTGCCCTGAGGTGTCAGCCAATGAGCCCCTCATCTCCCTCGGGGCTCACTGGGTGCCAGCACCTGCAATCCCGGGCAGCCAGCAATGGCAGCAGCTAAAAATACGCGGCCGGCAGCAGGGCAGCCCCGTGCGCGGGAAGCTGTGGGCGGCGGGCGGGCGTGCGGGGCTATTCTCAGAGGGCTGCGGGACTATTCCTGGCCGGTCAATATTGATTCAGCCAGCTCAAGTGCAGCAGCTCACCCTGTCAGCACCGTATTTAGGGCCCGGCAGGAGGCGAGGCGGGCGGCTGAATCGGGAGCATTGTCTGGCGGAGGAAGAGGGCAGGGAGAGGATGTGAGCTCTGTAATCTGCAGCCAGCGGCTCCCGGCAGCAGCCCGGGTGAGGGGCACACCCCGGGCCTGCTGTGGCTGTGGCTGAGTGGCCAGCACGGAACATCTGTCCTGGGGACGGAGGGACGGTGCCAGAACACGTGCAGGCAGCTTCCGTCGGGAATAGGAGCATGTATGAGGCACGAGGGGGCAGCTGCTAGTCCTGGCTCCTGTGGTTTCTGAGCTGCTGGGCACGTGTCTGCTTGTACACACAGCCACCAAGAGCTGGGGGACTGAGGACAGTTGGGGACTTCAGGTACAAAAGCAGTATCCAGGCAGCTCCCTGCTTGTTCTAAGTGCTCAGGATGGTCTGGACCTGCCCGGAGCTGGGGAACTCAATACAAACAGCTCTGCATGCACCTGAGCCTGCATCAATGAGCAGAGGAGAGGGTGAGGGGCTGTTTGTCCCTGTTCACTACTCTAAAATGTGCTTGTCCTCTCTGGCAGCTCCCCCAAGCTGCATTACCAGCAAGCGTGGATGGGACAGTAGGAGCTGCATGAACTGCTGAAAAAAACACAGTGAGAGTGCTCATGACAGAGCCTGGGCCAGGGTTTATTTCCATGGGCACAGGCAGGGGCTGAGTGAGGCTTGCCACGGTCATGCAGGGTCCAGGAGCCACTGGGGCAAGGCTGGGTTGTGGCAGGCTAGGAGCAGCCATCTATTCAAGGTGATGTTAGCAGCTGGGAGCACAAGAGACCCTGCCAGCCTACACCCAGCTCTCAGGAGATGCTTCTGCCCTGAGGTGCTGGGGAACCAAGCTGGGGATGGGCAGGGCTCTGCATGGCATCAGTCGGGCATGCTGCTGTTCCAACCCTGTGTTGGTGAAGTCAGTTTCACCAATCTCATCAGAGGTGCCTGAAATCCTTGATAGCCACCTGGGCAGCATTGCGTCCTGCTGCTCCCATCACTCCTCCTCCTGCAAGAAAGAAGAAACAGGGAATGCTGGCGCACCTCTTCCACATGCCCCTTTCTTCCTTCTGCAGGCCTGCAGGAGGGTCCTGGCTCCCAGCTCTGCTCACCAGGGTGGGCTCCACTTCCACACAGGTACAGGCCAGGAACTGGGGACCGGTAGCCAGAGTAGGATGGTGCTGGCCGGGCAAAGTACAGCTGGTCCAGAGACATCCCTCCATGGAAGATGTTCTGCCAACAGAGCTCTGTGTGAGCTAGCTGTGCCTGGCCCAGGCCCTTGTGCCCGCTAGCACTGGCACCAGAGTGATGCTCAGAGTTGACATGTATGGTACCCACTCCACCAGGCAGCCCAAAGATCCTCTCCAGGTCTGGTGGCGTCAGGATGTCCCTGCCAAGGACAGATGCCTTGAACCCTGGGGCATAGTCTTCAATGCAGTCAAACACTAGAGAAAGATGAAGGGACTACTGGTGGGCAGCCTGGGGGGACATGGTATCAAACTCCTGTGCAGCTCTAGGGCAGCTCTGCCCATGGGTGTTACTGGGCTCTGTGTGTGCACTACGTACCCGTGTCTGCATATGCATTTCTGGCCTGCTCGTCCCAGGACCGACCGCCTGCCAGCACGGACGGGGTGTACTGCGTGAAGAGGGACACGACATGGCAGCCTGGTGGGGCCAGTCCTGGGTCCAGCGCTGAGGGAATGCAGAGCTCGATCATGGGCCTGGGGGAGCAGTACACCAGCTGGGCAGACAGAGGGGGACCCAGCCCCTCCACACCTCTTTCCCCAGCATCCACGGCCATGACTATCCTGCCCCTTCCCCAGCGCACTGAGGTGTGCCAGTACAGGCTCCTACCTGCTGGAGGGGTGCCCGTGGGCAGCCTCAGTGAATGCTTGATGCAGGAGCTGGGTGCCCTCGCAGTTGAGATGTATGGAGCACTGGTGGTGGGGCAGGGGCTGGCCGTCGCGGGCATTGGGGGCAGCCAGGAAGCTGGGCAGCCGATCTACCGCCACTGGGCGTGGGAGGGGGAGATGGAGGAAGTGGGGTGCAGCCTCTTGCTGAGCTTGGCACCAGTGTTCCTCCAGCAGGGACAGCAGCAGAAGTGTCCTTGCTGGTACCTACCATTGATCTTGGTGACAGGGGAGCGTGTGTCAACCTGCCGGATCCGCTGGACAAAATCCTTCGGCAGCTGCTCCTAGGGTGGGATATACCGGGGCAGAGGCTGGCTATGAGAGGCAGTGTGAATGGGGAGATTCCAACATGCCAAGCCCCCACCAGCCCCATGCACTCCATACCTGAGGAATGAGTTCCAGAAAGGTGATCTGGGGGGAGGCATTGGACAGCACCAGTTTGCTCCTCACCTCTGTCCCATCCTGCAGTGCTACACCCTGCACCTCCCCGTCCCTGCCCAGCAGCACGTGGCACACTGCCTGGGCATGGGTAGGGGACAAGACTTTACCAAGAGCATCCCTGCTGCCTGTGGGGATGGCCAAGCAGCTCCCCTCTCCCAGACACCCCATACCTTCTCAGCAAAGATGTGGGCTCCCCGGGCAGTCGCTGCCTGGGCGATGGCTTGTGACAGGGCTCCCATCCCACCTGCCACGTAGCCCCAGGCCCCTCGCCGTCCCTCCAGCTCACCCATGACATGGTGCAACAGCACGTACCTGCGGTAGCAGGACCTCAGATTAGCTGCTGGCTGAGGGGATGGATCTGTCCCCTGCATGGGTAGTGAGGATGGTGCCACAGCCCCCACAGTCCCCCCCATGGGACCATGCCACCTCATGGGATGTCAACTCAGATACAGGGAGCACCAGCCAGGACTCAGACCAAGCCGGGGACAGAGATGTCCAAACAGTGAAGGGATAGGAGGGGGCCACTCAGGAGAGCAATGTGGCAGGGCTGGGGAGCAGCCTCTTGCCCAGCACCAACCCCTGAAGCACCCTGGCAAAGTTGAGCAGGCAGTGGGAGGGAGAGGCAGGGGGGCAGGGCATGGGGTACTGGTGTGCAGCAGAGCCAAGCACAAAGCATGGCAAAGGGAGACAGTGAAGGCATGAGCTCCAGGGGGAAGGGTCCCTCACCCACTGCCGGGGGTGTGTGGGCTGGCCATGGCTCCAATCACTGCATCAGTAGCCAGAGTTGCCTTCAGGGGTTCTGACTCAAACCAGTGATCCAGGATCTGGCCCAGGAGAAAGACAGCATGTCAGGCTTGGGGTGGGAAGCTGCCGCAGCATCCTGGCAGGCAGGAGAGGCAGTGGGTGTTTCCACACCACCACTGCCAGCACACACCTTAGAAATGGGAGCTGTGAGCACCTCGTAATAGCAGGGCAGCTGCTGCCCCAGTGCCAGCCCTGGGGGTGGAAAGGTGGTGTGAGACCTGCATGGCTGTGCCAGGGCTGGCTACTGGTGCCCAGCTGCGTTTGGAGGTCAGTCAGCAGGACCAAGGTGAGCAAGCCTACCAGAGCCTGCCAGCCCAGACTGAGCTCCTGAGGAAGCTCTGCATTGCCCATCCCAGGTGCTGGCAAACACTCCTTGCAATTGGGTTTCCCTGGCATCCCAGATGTACCTGCCTGCAGCAAAGGCTTCAAGGTTCGCAGGTTCCTGAGCTGCTGGAGCAGGGAACCCTTTCCCAGAGCAGCTGTATCCACTGGAGGGGCATCCAGCAGTGGGTCAAGGGCCAACACCATGCGCCCCATGAATGCCTCATACTCAGGGTAGGCCTGGAAGGGGACAGAGGGTGGACAACAAGGACTGCACCATGGTGGGTGCAATGGAGCATCCCTGCCACTCCAGGTGTAGGGGAGCCCCTCGTGGGTTTTGCTGTGCCAGGTGCATGTCCCTGGTAGTACCTGGGCATCCTTCTGGGAGAACTGAGCAATCTGCTGCTGAGTCTGGGCCATGTCATGTCCCAGCAGAAGGGAGCGAGGAGGGCTCCTGTCCTCCAGTAGTGGGGTGAAGGAGTAGGGGTCCCGTGGGAGCACCCTCAGACCGTGCCGCTGCAAGACAAGGATCTCCCCACTGCAGGACCCACCCTGCAGGGACAGCCTGGCAGCAGGGTCCCCCTGCTTGCATGCTGGGAGTTGCCAGCAGCCCAGCAAAGGGTGGGTGCCAGTACCTGCAGCTCCAGATCAGCATAGATTTGTGGTCGCAGCAGGCTGAGCAGATATGATGCTCGGGAGAACTTGAACCCTGGAACATGTGCGGTGGTGGGGGATGTCCACCCCCAGGGCTGGCCAGGGCCAGAGGGACAAGGGGCATGCAGAGGTACCTGGCACAATCTCCTCTGTGACGGCCGCGCCGCCCAGCACGTGACGCTTCTCCAGCACAGCTGTGCGCAGCCCTGCCTGCTGCAGGTAGGCAGCCTGTGGGGAGCATGGCACACACTGCCCATCCCTCCAGCCGGGATGTCACTGCCAACGTGAGCACCCTCTTGCACATGGTGCCCCCCTCACTAGTGTCCTCACACGGATACTGCTACCAAAGCCCTCCCTTGCCCACAGCGCAGAGCCTTCCCAGTCCCTTGGTGTCCCCTGTGGATGGAGGAGAGGCAGCATGCCACTCTAGATACTCACTGCCACCAGCCCGTTGTGCCCTGCAAGAGAGGGAGATGAGCAGAGCCCAGTATTGGTGATGGGCCCAGAGCATAGGGCACCCTGCCATGCCTGGGGCTGTCACAGCCACTCCAATAACAGGCTCTTGACACAGTGATACAGGTGACAAGGAGAATCCTCTCCCAGCCCTACAGCCCTGGCCCTAATGGTGCAGCAGAGGGGGACAAAAGTGCTCAAGGCAGATGCTCCAACAGTGCTCTGTATGCTGGGCGGCTGCAATTTGTGCTAGACCCCTGTGTCGTCCCAGGCATGAGGAGCAGTCTGGGGGTTTGCAATGCATCCAGCACTACTATGGTCCCCACCTAGCTGCTCCTCTGCTACCTGCCCTGGGGGGAGGGCAGATGTGGATCCCCGCCGGCTCCCCGCAGCTCGACTCTTGCTCCCTTGCTCTGTTACCTGCCCCGATCACCACCGCGTCGTATTCCTGCTGCAGCTGGGCTGCAGCCCCGGCATGGGCCAAACGCGCTCCTGACGGTCCCAGGGACAGACGCCAGCCCTGCAGCCAGCGGGAAGAGCAGACCGGACTCGGTCGCCCCCGGAGCCCGGCTGCCATCGTCCCGCAGCGCCCGGCCATGGCTGCCCTGCGTCCGGCAGCCTGGACTTTGCTTGCACGGCGGAACTTTTCCCAGGGCTTCCGGGCACAGAAGCGGACGGGGGGTCAGGGCTGGGAACGCCTTGAGGAGGCGGGGAGGCTGGCCAGGACAGGGGCGGCCGCCGAGCGCTGTCCCGCTGGTGCTGTCCCCAGCGAGGCGCTGACCCTGGCACGCTTTTGCTGGGGGCCTGCAGCGGGGCCGGAGACGAGCCCCAGGACTGAGAAGGGGACAGAGCCCGCCTGGGGCTCGGCAGGGTGCCAGGAGCTCCCCAGCCCGTACTCCAGGAAGGTGCTGGGCAGGCAGGCGTGGGCCTGAGAGCCCCCTCCCCCAGCTCCTGTTCTGCTCCAGGGATGATCCAGAGGCACGTGGCTGGGGTGATGGACCAAGCACGGCAGGACACAGGGAGTCTGGTCCCCCCTTGAGCAGACAAGCCCCAAGCACAGCCCTGAAAGCAGCAGGAAAAGGGCAGTTTGGGGATGAGTTTGGCTCTGAATCCAGGACTATCGCTCAGCAGGGCAAATTCCAGCTCAGCAGGATGGGGCAAAGGCCCTGTCATGGTCCAGTGCTCCCTGAATTGCTGTCCCCAGCTCCAGCTAGTGGAATGGGAGCAACAAGGGGCAGTGGCTGCCTGAGTCCCTTGGGGCTGGCCCCATTCCCAGCTGTACTTGAGGTTTGGATGTGCACTGAGCCCAGACGTGCCTGGGAAACACATAAGCTGCCTCAGGATTTACTTGCTGTTCCCAGCTAAGCTCAGAGTTGTGGCTAACTGGTGCCTGGAAGTTTGGGTATGGGGAAGGGGGTGCAGGATGGGCTGCACCTCCCCAGAGCCTGCCAAACCTCTGAGGGGCCTGCACCTCACATTTGGGGGTGAGGGGGAAGGGAGATGCACCCTAGACCATTGCTCCAATCAGGTTTGGCTACACTACCTTGATTTCTGGCCAAAGCCTGGCAGCAATGCCAAGTTAACATTATAAATCCTGCTCTGGAAATGCACTTTTCAGCAATACAGTGTTTTACTAGCAACCTCTTGGCCCCAGTCTCTGCCTGTCCCCAGAGGCTGCTGGGTGGCAGTGAAAACCATGGGGAGCAGGAAAAGGGACAGTGCCAGCCCTGGCCAGGCTGAAGGATGGGAAGGTTGCCTGTCGCTGCCCACAGGCACAATCCATGGCATGGCACACAGACACTGAGAAAGCAACCCAGGCTCTGGGAACACCCAGACACCCACTTTAATCCTGCCCCCAAGGTGGCTGGAGGCAGCTCAGAGCAGAGGGATGCGGGATGGCTCCCAGAGGCGCCGGGCCAAGTCGTAGGCCTGCTGGACCACGAGCTCAGAGGGGATGATGCCCAGGTGCACGGTCAGCAGCTCATAGCACTTCACTACCTCTGCCTGGTGGTTCTTGCTGTAATAACGCAGCAACTTCCTGGGGAGGAGAAGACGGGCTTGGCAGGTACAGTGCACACAGGCAACCCCTTCTAATGACCTTCCCTCTATAAAGTACCTTGCAAGGACACAGAAAAACCATGGCACCAGGCTGGGGAGATGGACTGGTGCAACTCCAGTGACACCACAACACTGGCATCTTGGCATCACTCATAGGGACCCGTGTGCCATCACAGCTTTGAGCCCTGGTGTCAAACCACAGGGCTGGCAACTGCTCACCTGTAGTAGTCCCCTGCAAGCATCCCAATGGGAGCAGAATCATCAGACAGGACTGGTACTTCCACCACCTCCAGCTTGTAGCCCTGGGAAGAAATGACAGCGGAGGGCAGGAGCTGGGATAGGACTACCGAGCAGTCAGAGCTGGCTAGGCCTACAGCCCTGCTCCCTGCCCCAGGGAAAGAGGGGCTCAGCCCCTTCCTTGCCCCACATACCATCTCATTCTCAAACCAGAGAAAGTAGGAGCAGCAGTAGTCGCCATCCTGCAGCATCAGCGTTGTATAGCCCTTCTGCAGGTATCGCCGGGCCAGTGTGATCAGGGACCAGACCTGGGGGACAAGGTGCACCTGAAGCCTGAGCAGAAACCCTTCCAATTTCCACCCTCTTCTGCGGTTCCCATCCCACACCTACCCCATGAGCAGTACCTTTTTCTTGATGAAAGTGGCCAGGGGACCCTTGCCCAGCTCTGAGCTGGACTTCTCTGTCACACTGAGTGATGGTGCCATCATTTGTCCAGCTGTGCGGTCCACATAGATGAAGTGCACCAGACCAGGAAAGTCCTCCAGGTATGTGGGATGGGTTAAGGGTGTCCAACAACTTTGGTGCCCTTCTAGGACAGCCCCTGAGCCTCGGAGAAACCACCTTTGCCCACTACATTCCTCCCCTTGATCCTGGTGCCGGGGGACAGGGTCCCACTCCCACATCTGCTACCCCCTTAGGGACACCCCCTTGCCAGGCTGGGTTCCCAGCTGCAGAGATGGGTATGACACCATGGTGATATTGCGCCTGCTCTTCACCAGCAGGAAGTCCCGCCAGTCCAGCAGCTTGTCCCTGCCAAGAAGTTGCACAGTGAGAGGCCAGGACCCACAAGCCCCAGGAGAGCTGGGTGTGGGGCAGCCCCCTGGTGATGCTGACCATCCCCGTGCACTCACCTCATCAATTTCTGAGCACGGTCCCGCAGCCCTTGGGACAGGCTGTGGCCAGCAGAGGTCAGGAAGAGCTGGCGGTACATGGAGCAGAGCTGCCGCTTCACGTTGGCCACTGACTGCAGCAGCCTGAGCCAGGGGACACAGTGCCGAGTTTGGACACTGGGTCCCCAGCACTGCAGGGACAACTGTGCTGGACCCCAGGCTGGGAAAGGTCCCTGCCTGTCCCAGAGACTTTCCCTGGCTTCCCCGTACTCACTCTAGGGAGCTCCCAGGCTCACTCCGTGAAAAGATCTTGTTCTTGAAGTCCAGCCAGCTGTTCTGCAACTAGAGAGAGACAAGACTGTGTCAGGCTGTGCAGAAAACAGGACAGGGTCCTCATGTCCCCACTCCCACCTGGATGTCCTGTCCACTCAGCTTCTTCACAAATTTGTCCATGCGCTGCCGCAGCTCAGCAAGGAATGGGTAGGAGCGTGCGACTCCCACCTCTGGTCCCTCTTCCAGCTTCTTCTCCAGCACCAAGAAACCATCCAGCAGCTGGTACAAGGTGATGGCCACCTGGGTCATGGAGCCCTGCCAGGGAAAGAAGAGGTGGGTCAGGCAGGACCCAGTCCCACATAGCTTCCCTCACCTCAGAGGCAGCTCACCTTGGTCAGTAGCACAAGGGAAATGCCTGGCCAGAGTGGGAGGCAGTGCATGGTGTGTGGCAGCAATGGGCAGTAACCTTCCCGCAGGCTGGCATCCAGAAAGATCCTTCTGGGGTTTGAAGCTTCAGGGACCAGAGGCCCCAAGGTCTGGAGCAAGTCCTCTGCCATCTGGGAAGACAGGGGATATGCTCAGTCCCCTGTAGGGATGGGACAGCTTGCACCAAGGATGCTCTCTAGGGATGCAGCATTGCCTTGAGAGCTGCAACCAGGCATGACAGAACCAAAGGAGTTGGAGGGGCCATGTAGCAAAAGATCAGCAGTGAGGAAGGTGCCCAGGGACCCCAAAGGAGCAGCAGAGAAGACTGTTGCAAAGACAAAGCTCACAAATGTCTTAAACTGAGGCTAGTGCTTGCTTGCAGTGTGTGAGGTGTTGCAGCATCCATCAGGGAAGCAGCCCAGAAAGCCCAACAGCAGCAGAGGGAGACACTGGACTGCTCTGAGGCAGCCCTGCTCCCTCTCTGCTGACAGCTCATTGTAGGCAATGCCTCAGAGAAGGAGATCAGAGCTGTCACAATCATGCACGACATGGGGGATGCAGGGCACCCACAGCTGCAGCACAGCAAGAGACAAGTGACGAGGACTGGAATCCACAAAGGGCACCAGGACAGACTGGTGAGGTGTGGAGCTGGGAGGTGTTGCAGGACTCTGTGCTCACCTGGACGTCTGCAGCATCCACCTCCCCGATGCTCAGCATCTCAGCACCCTCTGACCAGCTCTCGCTGCCTGCAGAGAACACGGCAGGGCACCCTTCCAGGCCCCCTCACAGCCCTGGAGCCTCTGCAGGCCTCGGGGTGTGGGGCATGGCTGCTGCCCAGCTGGGCACTCACCTGTACTGTGCCAGCCTGGCGAGGGCTCAGGTGTGTAGTAGACCTCAGGCACAGAGAGATCATCTGTGTCCTGCCAGCAAAAACAAATTGGTCAGTGATAGCAGCAATACAGGCAGCCCTTCCAGCAATCCCACCCTGCAGCTCCTGATCTCAAGGACTCACTTGGTCATCTGAGTCCTTCTCTGCAGCTCCATGGGAGCCAGGGCCACTCACAGGAATGCTCTCACTTCTCTTGGGTCCCTGAAGGAGAACATTCCCTGCTGTGGGCTTTCAAAAAGAGGGAAAAAAACCCTAAGCCCCAGCTGTCAAGGCATCACCCCATGGGAGCACCCTGACTTGCTGCACCCCCAATCCTGCTCTGAAGCACCTGTGGGCCAAGCTCCTCCTCAGCACTCTGACTGGGGTACAGGTCCTGAACCAGGAGGATGAGGACAAGCAGGTCGGCCGGGCGGATGGAGCTGGCGTTGCGGCTGCAGGCCAGAGAAGGAAAGGGTCAGCTGGGAGGACACATGGCTGCCCTGGGAAGGGTGGTGGGGCTGGGTGCACCTGGAGTAGAAGGCCAGCAGCTTGGTGTGTACCAGGAGGAAGGCATGGCCCACTTCATCCCCGCCACGCTCAGGGCTGGTGTTGATGTATTGTACCACTTCTCGCTCCAGGAACTCGATGCACTGCTCACACAGCTGAGGATGGATCAGCCGCTCCACGGCCTGGGGGGCAGGAGGAGGGTAGGCTGCTGAGCTCCCTCAGACCCAGCCTTGCAGTCCTACGGGCAGGTCTGAGCTTCCAGTGCTCCAGGGAGCTGCCCTAAAGTCCCCAACCTACTGCCTTTTCCTACATCCTGGGACTCCACGCAGCCTCCCACCCCTGGAACACCCCAAAAGTGAGGGACAGCCCAGAGCATTGGTACCTCCACTGCAAAGCTCTGGTCCTCGTCCCGCAGGTGGCTGTAGGTCTCCAGCAGGCCCCGCAGCAGGCTCCACACGCGCTCCCGCTGCTCCGAATCAGCCGGCCGCAACCTGCAGCCGTCACAGAGTGTAAACTCATACGTGGCTGTCACCTCCCTGCGTGGGACAGACACACCAAAACCCAGCTCCCCGCGTGGGACTGACACGCCAAAACCCAGCTGCAGCCCAGCAGGCAGGGGGTCCTGCTGCAAAGGGGGGGTCCCAGCTGGAGACACCCACTCCCATCCCCCGGTGCGGCATGAAGGCACCTCAGGGCAGCCACCCCAGCAACCCGACATGCCACCCTGTGCCGGTGGCTGTGCCTGCTCACTCCTTGCGGATGAGGTGCGAGTCGAGAGTGACGAGGCCACAGTGAGCCTCCACCAAGCGCCGCAGCACGAAGAGCGTCCGGCGCAGGTCGTCCTCGCTCTGCGTCCCGTCGCCGTTCACTGCGATGTACAGGCAGTCCCCGAACTGCAACCGGCAGCGGAGTCAAGCGAGGGCAGGCCAGGGGTCCCTGGTCCCCGGTGCCGGTCCTACCGTGTGCAGGACGTGGAGGTGCCGCCCGCCCTCGGTGGCGAAGCAGGTGTAGGTGTCGGAGAGTTTCTCCAGCAGAGCGGCGCAGGAAATGATGAGGGGGGCGAAGAGGGTGTTGAGGCTGTCCTCCAGCGCCGGGCCCTGCGCCACACTCTCCCGGTCAGCGCCCACCCGCGACCGCGCACCCCACGCTCCCTTCCCCGCTCCCGCGCTGCCCCGTCCCGTCCCACCTGCCCGGCGTGGGACGACCGCAGGCGGCGGAGAAAGGCGGCATCGGCCCAGTAGAAGAGCAGCTCGGCCGCGGTGCTGGCGATCAGGACGCAGCGCATGGCCCGCGGCGGGGGGGACACCGGGAGCAGGGACGCGGGGACCGGGCGGCTCCACCCGCCCCGCGCCGCTTCCTGCTCCGCCGCGCGTGACCGCCGCGCCCACGCGCGCAGCGCCCCCGGTGGCCCGGGGCGGCACCGCACCGTGTGACAGCGGCACCATGTGACAGCGGCCCCGCACCGTGTGACCGCCGCACTTCACCGTGTGACCGCGGCATCGCTCTCGCCTGTGGCGGACAGAAGACGCCGGCGCGGTTGAGAGCCCAACTTTATTACACCTCCGGTAGCGCCTGGGCGCGTCGCAGCTGCTCCTGCCCGCGACACCGCCACTCTCCCGGGCAGGACACGCTCCCGGCCCGCCGCTCCGCCCCTCTCCGCTCCGGGATGTATAATTTAATTATCGACATTTCCCGCCGCGGAGCCCGAGCTCGCCCGCCCGGTGTGGCCCCCGGCGCTCCCTCCCCTG
>VXAX01007712.1:169723-267607 GCA_013399835.1 Leptocoma aspasia | reverse complement strand
CCCCGCCCCGCCCTGCCGGTGTATCTCGCGGCGGGCCGGGCCGGCTGGCGGTATCCCGGCGGCAGTAGAGGGAGCTGCTTCCATGCACTTGCTGCACCGGACCACTGCCCGCCTCCGGGGAGGGGGTTCGGCTGCCGGAGAGGTCGTCCCGAGAGGCAGCGGGACCAGGGGGTCAGGGAGGGTGTTCATCCCGGGATATTCCGGGGCTCAGCACCCCAATCCTCCCTGCAGCCAGTGGGCACCAGGGCTCGGTGCTTCTCGCAACCCTCCCTGCAGCCAGTGGGCACCAGGGCTCGGTGCTTCTCGCAGCTCACGGGACCGAGGATGGCAGGCCCTGCAAACTGGCTGTCGCACTGCTCTGGCGGGATGGTGGCCAGGGCATGTGGAGCTTTGCGGTCACAGGGCAGGAGTGGTGCCAAGGTGGAGGACATCCTGGGGGTGAGGATGAGGGCATGGCGTGGAGCTGCCCAACACGGCCCCACGGCGAGGCTGCGTGGGCTGCCAAGGAGGCAGCGTGACCTGGGCAGTGCACAGGGGCAGGAGCGGGGCTGGCGAGTCCATTGTGGGCCGCAGGCTATCGGTACCGACAGGCCAGCGCGTTCACATTCTTCACCACGTAGAAGCTCATAGTCAGCGGGGGGATGACCAGGGTGCGGCCGGCCCGCAGCGGGCGAGGCTTCAGCTCGGGGAGAGTCCCGTCATCCACCATGGCCAGCGGCTGCCCGTTGAGCTGGACCGACCTGTGGGACCAGGAGAGGGTCAGCGCAGTGGCACTGAGGATGAGACAGTGGTGGCAGGCCCGGCCACCAGCATCAAACTTACTTGGAGTGGAGCCCGTCCTTGCCGTAGGGCTGCAGCAGGTACTGGTGGACAATCTTATCCCGCAGCGTCCCTGCCAGCTTGATTTTCTTCCGGGAGCGATGCAGGTTGATGATGTAAAGTGTGATGGATCCCCGGACATAGTTGTGACTGCAAAGGGGAGAGTGGGAGATGAGGGCTGCCCTGCCATGTCCCCAGGGAGCATCGCCTCCAAGAAGGGGCTTGGGGGTCTCTGCATGAACTGGCCTCGTGCAGGCATCCAGATTCACTATCCTGCTGCCTCTTCACAGGGAGATGCCACCTTCCCATCGTGAAGCCTGGTTCTGTGGCGGCACCTTTCAACCCCCCCCTCTTCAGGCAGCAGTGACACGGCAGAAGAGGATGCTGCCCAGAGTGGGAGTGGCCAAGGACAGAGTGTCAGTGCCAGGACAGCCCTCGCCCCCTCCTTCCCCCCCGAACTTTGCAAGGAGGAGGCTGAGAACGGAGGGGAGCTCTGTGCGTGAGTGGCGTCTGCCCCCCGCCACCCCAGGCACCTGACAGACAGGTCCAGACACTGATCCTCTGTCCCTGCCTAATCAGGCAGCCCCAAATAAAGGCTATAAAGCACTTTGCACCTGTCAGTTACTAGACAAGGTTTCCTACCGAGCTGGAGGCATGTTGAAAGCATCTGGACTGTGTAAAGAAACAGTCTCTCCTCCTCCACAATAGGAACTTGTGTCCGCGGAGGAGGCGGCCGCCCCCCTGGCTCGCTGAGGTGCTTTCAAAGACCTTATCAGCGAAACAATAACCAGGCCAGGCTCCCCGGCAGCGCGGCCTGGCGGGTAACCCGACCGACCGGGGCCCCTCGTGTGAAATCCACTCCCTTGATCTCTGCTGCCCAGGCTGCCCGGCGGCCACTGCACCGGTCCCAGCCGGCCCCGTTCCCAGGCGCGGGCTTGCCACGACTTTCATCGGAGGCATCGCCATTCCTACACTCTCCCTTCACTGTGACAGCGGCCAGAGCAGGACCCGAGTGAGTATCCTGGGAAGCCAACCTGCCCCAGCATGTCCTTGTTGGTCCCCATCTCCTGGGGATACCACTTATCCCACCCTGTAATCCTCAGCCTTCCTTGCTACCTACTTGTGGTAGCTGGTGCAGTGGGCATAAATCCGGAGCTTGTCTCGAATGACTCTGCCGGGCCGGGGTTTCCTCTGGAGACCGGCCACGTGGATCGCCAGCACCTTGGGACCAATGAGGCGCTTGTAAAGCAGGGACAGCCAGTAGTCCTGGGGGGCAGAGGGGATAGACAGCAGCACAACAGCCCCCCCCCCTACTCACAGACGGCGTGGGCAGGAAAGGCTGGCTCCCCTGCTTGCAGCCTAGCAAAATTTTGGCCGTTGGGGTGAAAATGTCGTGTGCCAGATGTCTGCCTTGGAATGAGCTTTTTTTGTGCAGTCCAAGCCATAATGGCATGGATGTTTCCAGGAAAGAGATTGCCCATGCTGAGACACGGGTGCTCTCTAAAGGAGCTCAGATCTTGGCTGGGTTGCAGAGCATGGGGAGCAGCATGAGCACCCTCGCACATACCCATGGACCAACACATAGCCATGCTGTGGACCTGCACACCAGCTCCAGCTGATGCACACAGGGTGGTGATGTCTCTGGAGCAGGCTCTTCTCCCACTCTCTACACAGAGATGGAGCACATCAGAACTCTCCCCTGATCTTTGTCTCTGTTCATAGCACACTGGCTTTTGGGACTGCTGAGGGTGCTCAGCTTCCCAGAGGTATTTCTCCCATTTTAAAGCCTCCTGTGGAGCATGGGGAAGCCAAGCACTCCAAGAAAGAGGAAATGCTTAGACCCTACACACATGCATAAACGATGCAGCCTTAATTACGTCACCACACACTACTTTTTCCCGCAGGGCACAGCCTTGCACGGCACACAGGATGGGCCCCAAGCCCTGGGGAGGGAGGTGAGGCTGTGTGGTGACAGAGGCTGCTGCCGGCAGGGCCCCCCACTCATCCGCTGCAGAAGCTGGGAGGTGTGTGGTAAATGAAGCAGGGTTGTGGGAAGGGAAAGGGCAGGCTCAGGCCCTCGCCTGCTGTTCTGCAGGATGGGGCTCTGGCCCTGCTGCTGCTCCAGGCGCACCAGGTGATGCTGGGGAGATAGAGCCTCTCACCCTGCTTCTCTGAGTGCTGTCTGTGGGTGCTGAGGCACCTTCACACACATGAGCTCTCTGGATAAACACCCCCTGAACAGATCAGACTGGATGTCCTAGGGGAGCTATGTGCCCCAGGGCAATTAGGATGGTCCCCTCTCCCTGCTGGCAGTGTCAAATGTCCAGCAGTGATGGTCACACTAGAACCAGGGGCTGCTCTGACCTGCATAGTGAGGAGGAAATGTGTTTTGAACAAGCACCCTGTGGCTCTGCACAGTGCCTGGGAAGGGCAAGGAAAGCCCTGCATGGTCAGGATAGTGTGATGAAGGGGTCTTGCATCCCAGAAGGGCATGTGGTTGGGAATGCGGTCTCCAGGCCCCCAGGATGCAGGGCAGAATGAGCAGGTGGAAGTGCAGGTATCTCATATAGACTCAGTTATCCATCCTGTGCATGGGGAGCCCTCCCACAGCTGCTCCAGCCCCTGATTAACGTGCATTTTGGATAAAGAGATCAGCATATAAAACCGAGCAGTGGGGCACCAGGGACCAGCACAAGGTGAAAACCCACCAGCCAGGTTGGACTGCCAGCCCCATGCTCTTTCCAGCTCAGCAGAAGCTGATCTGTTCCATCAGCGCTTAGCTAGTCTGGCAAAGAGAGATACAGACACACTTCTCACTTTCTGGGCAAGATTTTGGCATAATGCTGGAGGAAAAGCCACCTTCTGTTCTCCTCTTGCTACTCCCTGCCAAAACCACGGGGCTTTGTGCCACACCAGGCTGGTAACTGCTTCCTCTGGAAGCTCTGGGCCCCAAAGGAGATGTGAGTGTGAAGGGAGAGGCTTGTGTAGCCTGAGACGGCTCAGCCACAAGGCCAAAGCTCTCAGGGAGAACGAGCTGCAGTTGCTCAGTGCTGCTTATGTGTGCTGTCAATGAGGCCATGCCTCTGTCCCTGACCCTGCTGGCTGACTGGGCTGCTCTACAGCCTGAGGATGTCCCTGCCTGCACCTAGTCTCTGTGGGAAGCAGTGCCAGCCTGTGCTGCTCAGGCTCACAGCAGGCAGGACAAACAGTACTGCTGTCTCTCTGGCAAGCCACCCTGATTAGCAGAGTCATTAGATGGGTAACTACATGAGTTTGCAGTGAGGGCAAAGAGAAGCACAGACAGTGTTTAGCCCCATGGTCATGCATTAAAACTAGGTTTTGTGTCCTGAGCTATCTGTCAGCTCAGGCTTTTAGGTCTTTTCTAGAAGCCCTCCTGGGGTTTCTCACCTCCTCTCCATATTTCCACTGAAGTGATGCTGCTTTCACCCACAAGTTATGGGAGTGATAGAGGCCAGACTCTCCATGTCTGCCCTCAGAATTCCCATGTGGATCTCAAAAGCTGTTCTGCAGGGGGCTCTCAATGGTCTTGCCTCCATGGTGAGCTGGCACTAGAAGCTCCAGCCTCCAGCTGAGCACTCAGCCCTCTGGGCTGTGTGGTACCCAGGGATTTGCTGCTTTGACATCCGTGTCCCTCCACTCTCGAGGCTCAGCAGCAGCAAGGTTTGTAATGTGGGGGTCCTGGGAGCCTGCCCAGCCCCAGCTGCTGCCAAATTTCCCATCTCAGCACATGCTCTTCCCAAGGATTCTCTGAATAACCCTGCAGAGCTGAGAATATTGAGCCCCAGGCTCCTGCCATGATGGCTCGTGGGCAGAGCTGTGCCATTCAGCATCTCCCAAGCTGGGCACAAGGACAGATGATTGTCTCTCCTAAAAGTGTTGGCTATGTTTTGTGAGCTTCTGGCCCAGCTAAGGGTACACAGCTTTTCTGAGAAAAACCATGCAGGTGCCACGGGATGGTAAGACAGTCAGCAGTGATTTAGGGTGAGCTGTTCTGCAAAGTATGAGGTGATCACGGCTGAGTGTGCAGTATTTCAGCACAGTCAGTGCCTCCAAGGCAGTGTGGGGACCACTGTGTCCCTCCAACATCTGCAGGAGGTGAGGGGAGAGCAGTGCTTTTACCTCGCCTTGCTGGCAAAGCCAGCTCCAAAGTCTCAGTTTCAAGAAGGATGTGAAAATACCAAAGAGAGTTCAAAGGAGGGCCAGAAAAATGACCCGGGGCTGATAAAAGGAGTCCTCAGCACTGGCCTCAAGGCACTTGAGCTCTTCAGCTCACTGCAGGGAAGCACCGAAGACAGCTGCAGTTTTTTGTGTCATCGCAAATCCACTTGTGTGAGGGGCCAAAATCATGTTATTTGCAATAAATTATCAGGGCCTCGTGACACCAAGCACTTGGATGATGAATTACACACACACACACCTAGCATGACTGAAACAAACCTGCTGAGAGCAGATACTTTCCCCAGATGGGCTGGTGCTCCAGGGCTGCTCCTTCCACTGGCATGAGTGAACCCCAGCCAAAATCATGCCAGGGCTGCTGGGCTCCTGCAGCTACCAGCTCCTGTTCAAATGGGACCAGCTTGGGAAATAGTTGCTCTTGAAATCATCCTAGCTGCAGCCAGGGTGAATTTTCCACTGACCAGTGACCTCTTCATCAGCCCCTGACAGCAGTTGGAACCTGCTCCCATGTGGCACATCCTGTGCAAGGGAGTTCCCCGGGCTGGCAGTGCCCACATAACCCCTTGCAAAGACGTGCAGTGTGGCGCTGGACATCCTGTCAGGGGCAGCCTCCGCAATGTCCAGGGAGACAGGTTGCTCCAACCAGTGCAACTGCAGAAAGGATTTGTCTTTTGGAGTCACAGAAGACTCTTGTTGTGAGGGCTGAGCCAGCAATACAGCTGTAGCAGTAGAGGAGGGATAGCAGAGAGGAATCTGGTTTGTTATTAGTCCCACGGGAATCGAGGGATCTTTCTTGGTTTAATTACTTTGCAGACCCATCAAGCACTACTGCAGCTGAGGAGCACCTGAAGGCAGAGCCTTCCTGTGCTTCAGGAGGTCTCCTGTCTGGGACCCCTGATTTGTGGGCAGGAGGGGTGCTTGTGCTGAGTGACCTGATGTGCAGAGCTCAGGGAGCCTCATCTGCTGAGCCCCATGGGGCCACTGAAGATGTACAAGCTTTCCACTAGAGAGGGAAAGCCCAGAGGGTCCTACTTGAGCTCTTTGCACATTTTACTTCATTGCAGAAGTTTTGGAAACTTCAGCTTTTGGAAACAAGGTTGATTAGGCAGACCTTGAGGCAGAACTATTAGCCAGACCCTCCTGTCTGCAGAGCCATCAGGAGAAGTGCAGGAGTTATCCCTGCAGTCTCTCCTAGAGGCAGCAAAGCAGCTCTGCTGCCCTCCTGAATTTGTTCAGCTCTGTGCTCTCCACATGTGAGAAGATGTTTCCATAATCAGAAAGCCACAGTAAAAGAGCCATAGCCCTTCAGTCTCCTGGGAACTGTAACCAACAGAGGCAGCTGAATTTCAAACGAGTAGGCTGTGAGCCCATGGTGCACAACCTCCTCTGGCTGGGGCTGCCAGGGCATGGCTTTATGTTCCCAAGTCACCAGCAGCATCAGCTGGCTGCTGCTCACCCTATTCCCCTTCTTATTCCTTCTTCCTGCTTCTGAAGCTGCCCAAGTTCCTCCCCTGTGCCTTATGCACACATAAGAGTTTCAACAGCCTGCTACAGAGAGCTCCAGTCCTGCACCTTCATCTGCATTTTCCCACAATCCAAGCAACCTGTGTGGAGATAAGGGCTGGCTGGTCTGAACATCACAGGACAGAGGACTTTGCTCTTTTATCCCTTTGTTGAGCCTGATTTGTTTTTGAGAAAAGCATCCTACAGAAAAGTAGTGATTGTGGTTGTGAAGACTTGGAGGGATGGAGAAGCTGCCACTTCCCAGGGAGCTTGTTCCAGCAGTTACATATCCGCACTGTTAACAATCCCACTCCTTATTTTTGTCTTGAATTTGTCTGGCTTCAGCTTTCAACCAGTGGTTCTTGTTCTTTCTTTTTCCACTAGATTAAAGAGATTCTCAGCATCCAAAGCTTTCTCCCCATGGAGGTCCTTACATCCTGTCCAAGCCATAGCTGCTTGTTCCTCCAGCAAGGCTGGATAATGCTGCTTTTAACATTATCCCTGAGTTTTATGTGCTTCTTAAGTGGGAGTTCAAGATTTTCTCAGCCAAACCCTTTGCAAGGTGCTGTGACAAGCAGAGTGGGACAGAGCCTCATGCCGAAGGGAACAACATTTTCTGAAGTCAAAATCATCAGCTTCAGACACTAATGCTGCCTTCATGAGCTCTCATGCCCCCACCCTCAGGGACATGATCTGTTTGGGTGTGCCCCCTCCTTCTGTGGAGGTTGTGGAGAACTGAGCAGTCTCCTACAACATTTGCTGCTGTATTGGGGAGTCTGTGAGTGAGCACCACAGGGGACACTTCAGAGATGGTCTATGAGTGGGGAACAAGGCTCTTCCTAGCCCCAAACAACGGGGCTTCAAGTGGACTGGCCTGCCAGAGGCTGGTGGCACCAGCAGGGGAGGAGGAGGCAGCAGAGATGCTGCAGCAAAGTGGCCTCTTGCCTCTTCCCTCTGCTCTGCCCCTCCTGGGCAGGACAGACCTTTGCTTTAATCCAGACACCTCCACCTCTGAAAGGAATGGCTGTCGTTGGCCAATCCCTTTTTTGCTGAGGCCACGTCCCAGCAGGTGCCCCACCACCAGTCCTGTGAAGCTGCTGACATCTCTGCCTGGGCATCTGTTGCTTTCACTATGCTGATCCTCTTCCTTCCTGCTCTAACGGCTGTGAACACTTCATCTCACACCACTATTTCCTGTGTTGCCTTATGCCTTTCCATCTTCCTGGAGCTTTCTCCTCAAGCAAGTGGTCTTCAGCAAAATTCCTACTGTGGGAGTGGCAGCCACAGGAATTGCTGCCAGGTGTCAGTGGCATTGAGGGGACAGCCTGCCCAGGAAACAGGAAAGTGCTGAGTAGGATGTGACCCCTGCCTACTGCCCATGACAGCCTGGCTCCAGCCAGTGGCCTCCCCACCTTCTTGGGATCTGAGCAGATGGAGGAACTGCCAAATCTCTCTTTTGTCATCACCTCTCCCTAACAGGGTCCAGGCGATGCAGGCTACAGGAAGGGAGCGGAGTTGCCAGATCAGAGGGCTTGGAAACCAAATGCAAATTTTCTGTTTCCTGTTCTTCCAGAACACCAATCCACTCTGGGAATGGCCTTTCTGTCCCACCTCATCCACAGCCGTGGGTTGGCTCTGTGACCAAGCTGGGCAGGTTTAGCACTAGCATGGTGCCTCTGGGAGATGTGAGCCGTGGCTGTGTCCATCCTTCCAAGACCAAGCGGCTGCGGCCGGTCCCAGATGGATTTTGTTTCTGTCCCAGACTCCAGCGCAGGAGGAACAGTCCAGCTCCAGCTCTGCACATGTCTTGCAGCTCCAATGGGTGGGTGCCAGAGCTGCTAGCCACAGCATGGCTTTGATCCATTTGAGAGTCCATGCATATGCACTTCAGAGACCTTTTTTCTGGTGCACCAAGAGGGAAAGGCCCCTTAACCCACTGTGACAGCAAGCAGAGTTTAGCTGCTTTAAGTCTGTCTCCTTGTTCACGGATACAATGATCCTCAGAGCTAACCTGAACTCCTGGAAGGAGAGAGGGTGCAGAAAGCAGACAATGCCACAGTCACTGAGACATGATAGAAAGGACAAGGCAGTGGAGTGGATGCCCTGCTCCAACCTGCTCCAGGCAGTTGTGCCAAGGCTCGCTGGGAGACTTCCACAGGGCACCATTTCCGCTCTGCCCTTCAGCAGACCATGCTTTAGCTTGACATCTCATGGGAGAGCTTTTCCTCCATGCACACCTGAACTGCCCGGGATTTCATCCCTCCCATCTGTGGCCAGAGCAAACGTCCTCTAACAACAGTTCCTGCCAATCCTTGCCTCTCCCACCCCTTCCCTGTCTGCAGGCATCACTCCCAGCAGAGTCAGAGCTCTAACGTGCAGGGCAGATGGGGGTGCCAGACGCCCGTGCAGCAGATTTATAGTCATCAGGAACAGCTTCCATGTGTGTGTGTGTGCAAGCTCCATTGAACCTGCTCCCTCTCCCCACCCTTTGTCACTCCAAGACTTGGGAGCGTGGCTCTGCCTGCATGGCGCATGGCACGCTGCAGTCCGACGTGACCACCCTCTCCTAGACAGTGACCTGGAGCCGAGGGTCCCCGCGGGGGGAACAGCAGCCACAGTCCCACTCTGGCGGCTCGGCCGGCTGCGTGTGCGCAGCGCGGTGGCTCAGTGGTGGATGTGCAGCAGCAGGGCTGAATCCCGCTGGCCCCCAGGGTGGCCACGGGTACAGGTGGGCGAGGACCCAGCCCCCGCAGCCCTGGCCCGGGGAGGACCCCCTCGGGTGCAGCGGAGGGGCGGGACAGGGACCGACCGGGGAGACGGCTGGGACCTTGAGCTGCAATTAGCAGCGCCTCCTGCCAAGCCAGCTCAGCTAATGAGCGCACCGGGGAGCGTGTACGTGCAGCAGGCGGGAGCACGGCCGGGGGACCCGCTCCCGCTCCTGGCACCTCACCGGAGGGCCCCTTGCCTCCCTGGACCCGGAAACTGGAGGGGCCCAACCCATTCCCTAATGCGGAGGTGCTCGGGACAGGTCAGACAGACCTAACATTAGCCCAGGGTCCTCCCTCCTCCAGGACAGACAGTAATGTTCTTTCCCATTAAGTTCTCCTCAGTGCCTTTGGGCAAAGCCAGGGAGGTGAAAAATCACCCGCAGCATCCAAGCATCTGATCACAGCACCATTGGGCACAGACCTTCGCACTGCTGTGATGCTTTCTCAAGGACGCCATCAATTCACAGGCAATATCATATTGTCTTCTACCACCACAGCTGAGCAGGCAGCCCCTGCTGTCGATTCACCCTGGATCCCTCCTGGACTTTCTCATCCTGCATAGGAATCTTATATGCAGAAAAGAACTTTAAGTGTCTACTCAACTCAGCATCTCACACCCCATAGTCGTTAGAAGAAGGTCCATGAGGAGCCACAGGAAATGGAAGTCTGGTTTTCAGCTTTGGCTTTTCCATGGGGTTTGTGTTCCTCAAGTCCTGCCTAGAAATATGCCCAAGTTTTTTCTCTGCATAGATATAACTTTACAGCATTGTACATTAAAGGTGCAGAAATCAATACCAAGGATGGATAAAAAAGAGGTACCACGTGGAAGAGCACTGAAAAACGTATTTAACATTCCATAAGAATCTGAAGAGAAATCTCACGTCTGCCTGGGGTGAAATAAATGTATTGCTTCCCTCTGGTCTGTTTCAGAGAGATATTAAGGAAAAAGAGATAGAGTATGTACGTTGCATGCCTGAAATGATCCTAGAGGTACTAAATGCCAGATCAGCATTTCAAAGGCAGTGCCCTGTGACGAGCGAATATTGGTGCTGCTCCTGCCCTCCTTCCCTCCACTCCTTACTCCCACACATGTACAGGTTTAAGTGCAGGCACACGGACTGATGTACCTGCAAAAGGCTTTATTTGAAGGGCTTCTCTGACTATTATACAGCTGACTGCTCCAATCACTCAGGAAGAAAAAGCACTCCAACCATACATGAAAATGTTATCTCAAAAATAACAAGGCAGTAAAACACTTGAGCTCAGAGGGAGAGTGGACAGGCAATTCTGGCAACCAGGATGGCCACTCAAGCTGCCCTTCCACGGGTGAAGGACCTGGAGGGGCACACAAGGACCATGTCTCTTACAAGATGTCCCAAAAGCCACAAGATGCCGCTTAGCCCACGAGTCAGCTGTGTGTGGGAAGCCCAGCAGAGATGTGAGCATCTTCCTAATTTCCCTGTGAAGCCACACTGCTGCCACCTGAGACCATCCTCTTATTGGACAAGCAGGCAGCAGCAGTAACAGGGGAGGAGAAGGAGGTGCAAAGACTGCTCTGGGGAGCCCAGGCCTGGCTCCCAGCTCCCTGAGGAGCTGCCAGCTGGAGCTGTGACTGATGCCGTGGCGGTGCAGCCCTTCTCTCAGCAGGCAGCTGAGAGGTGCCTCACGCCCAGCCGGCGTGCGGAAACCTCTCTGTCATGGCAGCTAACGAGCAGATTGTATTTCACAGCGCCGCGGCCCCGCACAGGTACAGCCAGCGGCTTTTATCTTCCTGATAGCTCCCACGGGAAAGAGCAGCCGCCATCCCCGGAGCAGGTCACGGCCCGGTCTTGCTGGCCTTTAGGGTGTTTGCAGCTTTTCTAAACCCTTTGTCGGTTTTCACCTGCCTGTGGCTCTTCTATAGCACAGGAGTGGAGGGAAAGGGGTTGTGGAAGCACCTGCCAGAGTTTGTGCGGGAGCACAGTGGTGGGATGTGGGATCAGTGCTGAAGCACATGGGAGAGTGAGGAAACAATCATGACAGTAATTGGCACCTCGATTACTGGGAGATTTATCTTTAAAACAACAGCAAAATCCAAGTTAAAGACTTCCATTGTGTTTAACAGCCTGGGGTTTATTCCTCTTAACTCCTTCCCTGGCTTTAATCCCGTTCTGAACTGCTGAACTGCACTCCTTCTCCAGCCGCTCTGGGGCTGCTGCCCCGCTGTGCCAAGAGAGCTGGCCATGGGCCACCTCCTGACCTGCTGTGCCAGGAGAGCTGGCCATGGGCCACCTCCTGACCTGCTGTGCCAGGAGAGCTGGCCACAGCCATCTGCTACCCTCGTGGACCCGGCAGGCAGGAGCTGGCCTGCACCCATCCAGCCAGGAGCAATCCAGGAGGCCCTGAAGCCCTGGGAAAGGGGATGATGTGGCTTAGTCAGGGAAACTGGCTCTTCAGGAGAAATCCATCAAGTGCTAGCTGTGAGCTCAGGTTCATCTCAAACAAAGCTCAAAGCCCCCAGGCTCCCCCCAGCCTAGGTCCCCAAAGCTGGCAGGTATGCTTGCTGGAAGGCTGCATGTGGGAGCAGACCAAGGTGCCCCAGGAGATACCCAGAGCAGCACAGGCAGTGGGCCATGCTCTCCTGCTCACTGGTTTGCTCTCTGGAGCCAGCCTGATGCTCAGGGATGCTCTTTTCGTTGCCTGAGTAGGCAGAGCTGACTGAGATGCAGCTCCCTCAGACTTTGCTCCCCTGCAGCCACCCCTGAGATCCCAGCACAGCATCAAGGGCAGGCTCACAGTGTCAGGGTTGTGCACATCGCCAACAGGCATCCCGCTGGCAGTGTCTGCTGGGTCATGGACCAATAAATCCCTTCTAGGAGAGATGCAGAGCACCCAGCTGCTCTGCTGGGCTCTCTGCTTGCAAGGCAGTATATTTACTAACCCCCAGAGGAGAAGGAAACCTGCTACTTTTAACAGGATTTTTCATATGGTTTCCTTATCAGCACCATGTGTTCTGGGAGTTCCCCTCTGCCCAGATGTTTCTGAAGAGTGAGGGATGTTGTGAGGCGCTGATGAGATCCACTGCTCACTGTGAAGCTTTCACCTTGGTTTCTAGAAATCTGAAATCAGGCGATGAAACTCCAGCCTGGCTTCCCTTGGGCTAGCTCAACATGAGCGATACAGCTGCCCGCCTCATCCATGCCTCCAACTCTCCAGGCTGCCCTGGCACCCCTCAGTGGTACCAGCCTCCCTCCCGTGCTACAGCCCTGGGGCATTAGGTGAAATTTCAGCTACAGAGGTTTTGCCATCTGCCTCCAACATGTTGCACTTGACATGAACTAACATCTCCTATTAACACTGTAAGGAGCAGATCTGGAAAATTCAATTTCCAGCAGAGTTCAGAGAGGCCACAAGGAGAGAATCCCCCCAAGTGTGCAGGGAGAAGCCAGCACCAGCATGACATCCCTGGGCAGACCTACCGGCAAGGGGTTGAAGTTCTGGTCCACCAAGTGGTTGTGGCCGTGGTCGAGGAAGGAATGCCGCACCACCACATCGATGCCCTGGCTGGCCAGCAAGCCCAGCGTGTTCAGCCACCTGGGGACAGAGGGAACAGAGCCAGGGCACCATGGGAGGGGGCACAATGGGGGAAACACTATGAGGGGACTACCTGGTCCCAGTGGCACAGCTGCTCTCATGCATCCAACCTGATCCCTGCTCCAGCACCTGAGTTGAAGCCTCCAGATGGTTTTGTGAGCTGGGCTCCCACCGTCCCTGTCCCAGCAAGTCTGCATGTCTCCCCCTGCCCCAGCTGTGCCCATCTTGCACGTCCCAAACCCGTGCCTGAGCCCCTGTGTGCACCCCAATATCTCAGCCCTCTGCCCAGAGCCTGGGGTGCTCCCCCAGCCTGCCAGCACTCTGCACCCTCTGTCCGAGCAGGGGGGACCAGACCTTTGCACTGGCCTGTCTTCTCACACTCCCTGGGCAAGAGCTTCAACTTTCACAGCTTGCCACAGCCCTGATAGCCCTGGCATGTCTCTGTCCTTCCCTGCAAAGCTTAGATAATCTTTCTTCATCTTTCATGATCACAGCCAGCTCTGAAGATCTGAACTGGGGCTTTGCAGCGGGATGTCCAGGCCATGGGGCTGTGCCAGTGGACAAGCCCCAGGAGCCAGGAATGGTTGTAGCTTCAAAGGAGAGAAAATGGAAAGCAGAGCTGAGGAGGGGTAATAGGTATGAAATGGAGAAATTAACAATACTCAGGCTGCCAGGGAGTACTGGGGGGGTCTCTGGGCCTGGAGCTTGCCCTTTTCCAGCTGCAGTGCCTTTGCAGCACCTCAGCCTGCAGAGCCCATGGGGGTGGCAGTGCCCTGGTGGTGGCAAGCCAGTGTCACTCACAGGAACCCAGCTGCATATGAATCGGAGAGGTTGTTCATGCCTCCAGCTGAGGTCATGCCAACACCTTCCAGCCAGATCTTCTTCCCTGGTGTGTACGTGTTCACTACCTGTGTGAGACAAAAGCAATCAAAATTACTCTGGTGAACCTGTGATTTAAAGCCAAGGCATACATCTCCTGTCTCCTGGGAGGACCTGTGGAGACCTTCAGTGATGGTGCTGCGGGACAGTCAGTGCCTGCCTGGCCATGGCATGTCTTTACCTTGGCTGGGTGGTGGGACACTGTTCCTCACTTTCCTTCCACTGCCAACAAGTCCACTCACATCTTCTGGAGCTGCTCCCAAATGGACTCTCGTGTTCCCAGTCCCAGATCCTGCTCTTCCTCTGTGGTCTCCCCATGCACTCTGTCACACAGACTGCCCTCTCATGTCACCTTAGCTCACCATACCCCCTTTCAAGGTGGCTGCCAGCCACGGGTAGCCCCTGAGCCCCAATGGCTCTGCAGTGTGGGAGCACTGGGCCACATACTGGAGCCACATGGATTAAAGTGGGTGGGCACTCAAGGAAAAAGCAGTGGGATTCCTCCAGTCACACTCAGTCCCACAGCTAAGCAGGGGCTGCTTTGCCACCTGAGGGGTCGGTGGCACAGGTGGGACATGCAGGTCTGAGCATGCTGGCCCACCCCTTACCAGGCTTCACTTGGAAGTGCAGACACCTGTGAGATGCTCAGATGGCCAGAGCTGCCCTCTCCCAGCCTGAGCAACCTTTGGCACCACACCCTGTCCCCTCTCCTGCAATCCCACTTCTCCAGGCTGGGTGACAAGCTCCCAAGACCAGATGTCTGCAAAGCCAGCAGCCCCAGGAACGCTCTGTGCAGCCTGATGGATCCTGCCCCATTAGTGAGGAGCGCTGGAATGTGCTGGATGGACTGGGATCCCTCAAAGATGTTAAATACGCCAGCTCTGGGCTGCCTCCCACTCACAGCCTGTGAGAGTCGACAACCCTGACTGAAGCCCCAGAGGTGTTGGCATCCTGCCTGTAATTATCTAAGCCCGCCACCTTCCCCGGTCGGAGAGGAAGCAATAAAACAGGGAAGTGGACAAGTCCAGCTGCTCTAATCAGCCCCGGCAGGATGCACGGACTCAGAGCCAAGCTGGAGGCTATTAGCACCCAGTGCTGTGCTTTTGCTCAGCCACACTGGCATTCCCAGGAGAGCCTTCCCCAGCCCCAGCCTGTGCAGACCAAATTCTGGCCCATGGGTGTGAGGGTTCCCCTAAACTGCACCAAGGGCAGCTCCTTGATGCTTCTGGTCTGGGAATGGATGGAGTCCCACTCCATTCCCAGCAGGTTCCAACCCGCAGGAGAGGTGGGACACGTCACCACTTTTGGCAGGGCATTATACCTATGGGGGCTGGGTCAGCTGGTGTCTTTTGCTTGCCCCACAGTGATTCCACTGGCCACTGTGCCATGCCTCCCCCACAGCAGGAGTATCATCCACACACATGGATGACTCCCAGCTTGTGCCAGAGGGCTCAGCAAGCAGCTTCTTTCCTCCAGCTTTGCTGCACTGACCCTCTCATCCCCTTTCCCAGGGCCTCTTTGAGTTGTTTACTCATTCTATGGTTTCTCCCTGCAGGAATTATGAGTGAGACATTGTGGTGAGTGGTAAGATTTGAAAACCTAGACAAGACGGATGGACATCTCCTCTGGTCCCTAAGGCCTTTTTTGCTTACTAGGTGTTCCTTATTTCTTCCAAGACTGACAGCTGAGTGTGTCAGCCTCAGCCCTGGCCCCTCTATCAGCCAAAGCAGGGGGACCCTGCAAAGCCCCTGTCATGTATCCCATTGTTAGAGATATGAGCTGGGTCCCCTGGGCAGTAAGGAAAGGAGCACTCGTGAGCCAGGCAGAGCCATGGACTTTGACATCACAGGCCAGCAACAGTTGGGTTTTTTGACACAGTCAAAACATGATTATCAGTGAAAAAGGACACTAGTTCACAATGGTCACAATTCTCCACCAGTGAGAATCACTGGGAATGCAACTTTCACTACTTTGCAAGCAACATTTCCAAGCACTGTGAGCAAGTGGGGCAAGATGTGGTGGTAGGAGCCTCCTCCTGAGCAGACATGGCACTGGCTGTGCTCAGGAATGTTTGGTACCATCTGGCTGCTTGCTCCTCTCCTTGTTCTGGGGAGCAAGTTCAGTTTCACCCTTATTACATGCTGCTCCCTTCAAGAACAGACAGATGGGAGCCTCAGGCCAGTCATTTGCCTTAGCAGGGCTTTGCATGGTGTTTTCTCCTGCCCCGTGCACTCAGCCTGTGTCCCAGCACACCTGCACAGCCCATGCTGTGCTGCAGCCTGTGGCTACTTCCCTCAAAACTCCCCCCACATCCCACCCTGGGGCCAGGCTTTGTGCTGCCTAGTGTTTCACCCCTTGCCCTGAATGCTGCATTTTCTCTGGGAGCACAGGGCCCAGCAGCCACTCTCCCTCCCTACCCCACACCAGCTCCCCTGGGAGCGGTCGATGCTGAGCCCTGGCCACGAGCTGTGCCACAGCCAGGCACTGCAGGCATGGTGTCCCCTCGCCCCTGCAGACCCTTTGAACTTGCTCACCTTCTGGATTTTCCTGATCTGGTCTGACAATGTGTCTAACAGGCGTGTTTTCAGGAAGTCTGTCACTTTGGCCACTCGACCATCAATGTAGTAACTGGAAGTAAAATAAGAAGACAAGATCAGACAGCTGGAAGTATCTCTGCCCCCAAACCACGTCCTCCTGTTCTGCTGCTGTTCCATCCCAAGATACTTCCTCTGCTCTGGGGGAATCCCTGCTTGCACCCTGTCCTATCCTGGCTCTCTAGCCATGCCTGTCTGGCCAATGCTTCAGTCTCCAAAACAGGATGTAAGGTGGACACACCCTAAACACTGAGCATCCTGCACTTCAGGAACCATGGGAAGTTTTGCAATTTCTTAACTTTTGCTGGTAAAACTCTGGGGGTAGTATTCTAAAAGCTGGGAGCAAAATGCCACTGCAAAGGCTTTGCAGCACTCTTGCACAACCTACACCTTCCTTGCTTGCTCTTCCAGAAAAATCCACGGCTGAATCCCCCTGTCAAGAAAGTGGCTGTTACCAGCAGGGGAAGTCCTGCTCTCACAGAAATACCCTCTGGCCTATGAATGCCAGGGAGAGTTTCCCATCCAGAGGGCTGATTTCTGCTCTCCATGTGCTTGATTTCATGAAATACAGCTACAGTGCTGCCCAAACCATGTGAATCATCTGTCTGTAAGTGTGAGAGGAAGGCTCCGAAATGTCTCACTGCTGTCTCCTGGCTCCGGGACATAAGGTGAAGCATTCTGTCCTGACTGCACATACCCTGTGTCAAGAGGTAATCCCAACCTGCTCCTCCTGAGGAAGAGTCTTGGGCTGTCACCTCTCCTCCATGCAAAGAGAAACAGCAGGCCTTGTACATCTCCCAGAGGCTCCTGCCAGTCTTGCAGGGAACAGGATGCCTGCTGTAGCATGCACTGGCATACCCCTGGGCCAGCCCTTTTTCTGATAAATAGGTTTTGCAAGAGAAACTTTATGAACCTTCTCCTCCCAAATGTGCATTGTGTATCAGCCACTCACCCCAGCAAGCCCCAGAGTATGTCAGAGCCATGTTGGGGGAATGGAAGTTCCCAGGAACAGCAGCAGCTCTGGATGGGGCTCGGGGGCTTAATCATTGCCTTCCATCCCTCACTCGACCTACATCCATTAGGATTTCACCAGAGTTACACAGACCCTTCTCCCTCCCTGCAGACCTCAGTGCAGCTGTGGGTGCTGGGATCCATAATGGGCTAAAGACCTGGGCTCTGAAGAGAGGAGGATTCACCTTTCCAGGGCTGCTTTCTCCATGACATGCATCTCATCTGCACCAGTGAGCAGCTGTAGCAGCTGTAGTGGCTGTTTCACTTGGGTGCTGGAATGCAGGAGCATCCCCAAAGGATGCTGTGGGCTAACTCAGCCTCAGACAGAGCACCTGGCACATGTGCAGCATGCACGAGTGCTTGGAGAGGATTTTTGTGTCTCACTGCTCCAAGTCCCTGGCTGTCCCAGAGCAGAATTCTATTACAGGCTCAACTTGCAAGTGCATTCAACGAGAAGAACCTCCTCTGTCAGCCCTCCCCCAGGCGTGCAGTCCCAGCTGTGTCCCCAGCAAAGCATGGGGACATGCCAGGCACACCCCAACATTGTGTGACTGGGTAAGGAGGCACAAGACATTTCTGTATATCCATGGTGACTGGAAGGTGCTAAGGGCAGAGATAATTTCCAGGGAGAATTTAGGAAGCGTTCAGGATCATTCCGATCACTTACACACTATCGAACCACTGGCTGCTGGGAGGAGAGCAGATCTGTGAGCAGCAGGCAGTGGTGGGGTTTACACAGATTACTTTTTAAGACAAAATTACAAAGCAGTGTTCTCTGGGGATGGCAGATGTTTGGATTTTAGCACCGCACTTAAAAACTGAACAGAAATGACTTTTTCAGACTGCTGTGGACTAAAAACCCCATCACCTGGGCCGAAAACTGGCTGAAAGACATAAAAAAAGGTTGTATTCACAGGGAAAAGATGGAGTTAGACAGACCTCAGTCTGTGTATGACCCCTCCAATGCATCAGGTTTTCTGCAGGGTTTAGCTCCTTGACCAGTATGATCCCAGAGCCCAGGATAAACCCCTTGGAGAGCAAAGACAAGCTTGCACCTCCTCATCACCTCACTCAAGCACAAGGTGTGTCCCACTGCCAAGGGGAGAAGACCAGCAGCAGACCCAGAGGAGGCTCTGCCCCTCCAGAAATCACCTGGGGAGGTGCTGTTGTGCTCAGAAAAGCCCCGACCCTACAGGGAAGAGAAATACCCTGGAATACGTGCCATGGTCACATTTATTTTTTGACACCTTCATTAACAACTCAAAGAAATAGAGACTGGTAGAGGCATGAAGGGCAGAAATAAAGTATCAGTATCCCTGCTTCAGAATCAAGAAATCTTGGTAGACATTTCCTGGCAGCATGAAGAGGGGAACACGTCAGCTTTGAGTGTGTAAACAGAGCATGAAGACAATTACAGGCTTCAGTAAAATGGGCAAGGATCTCTTGCAGGTCTGCCTGGGAAGTCCTCAGTTGGCAACAGGTAGTTTCATCCTCTTTGGACCAGGAAAAAGGGAAAATGGCACCAGTTGCACAAGGCTTGTGAAGAAGAGAGAGGAACTGAGGTCTGTGCTGATACCTGGCTACTCAGGAATTGGTTTCCAGCTGTAGGCTTCATCTCACTGAGTTAAGGGCACTTCCTTTTGGTAACTTTACCTGTCAGTATAGGCAGTGTAGGAAATCCACAAAATGCAAACAACTGTCAGGCCTTTAAAGCAGGAGAAGAGCTCATTAGGCGTGGATTATTCCTTGGAGTAAAGGCTGCAGCTTTGCTGATATTTACAATGACTCACTGCACTTGACTTTAAAAAGAAAAAACCAACAACAACCTAAAACAGTCACAACTGTTCAACCTCCAAAAAAGCCAGCAGCAGCTGCAGAGATATCCAGCACTGACAAACACCTCCCCAGGCAGCTGACCTGAGCCAGCCCCGAGGTCCATGGCACTCCCCTAAGCCAGGCAAGGAGATGGATGGACAGACCCTCCCCAGCAGGGGCAGGGGTCTCTGTCAGCCACAACTCTGCAGAGGCAGAGCACACATAGCTCTTGGACAAGCTGTTTGTCTCCAACACAGCCTGACAGTTCTTTCAGTGGGCTCTGGGTATGGTGCAGCAACAGAACTGGCCCTGAAGCCTAGGAGACATCAGCATGCACACCATGAGCACTGACCATGCTGTTTCTCATAATTCAGGAGACAATGGATATGGACAATTATATACAGAGCTGGGCCGTTGTGTCCCCCCAGTTTGATGCCACTATCTCTATGAACAGGCAGTCTGCAAGAACACGAGAAGAGCCAGCCAAGAAAAAGAGGGATCTAGCAACTAAATCCCAGATGAGACATACATCTTGAAGGAAAGGCCATGTACATCTACTTTTGAGTGTCCTATTATACTTTGGATGCCTATTATACAAAGCTGAGACAAATTCTCCCCCCTCTGCTTACATTACCCCATTTCTAAAAACATCATTTGACTGTGCCATAGAAATCCAGGATGAGATCAGCACCCTTTGCAAAGGGAGGTGTGACTGGGCTGCTCCAGAGGTGGCCAAACCAGAGCGTGGTGCAGGGCAAGGACTCAGCCAAGGGCTGGGCAAGAATTTATGCCAGTGCTAGGAAATTAACCACCCCAGTTCCTGGCCTCCATCCTTGGATGGAACTGTAGCATGGGACAGAGATGAGCTGAGAACAGTAGTGAGGCAGGGCTGAACACAGCTGCCAGTCAGAAATGCCCTTGTTCTTGAGCAGGCTGCAAGGCCAGGCTGCACACAGCTCCCCACTGCCTCCCAGAGAGGGACAGTGCCAGGCACCAGAGCACTTGGGCGATTTGGGGGCTGGCTACATGTCTCTGTCCTCTCACCTCCAGGTCTTGCATTTAAAATGGTTTTCTGGTAAGATCCATGATTTGCTGCATGGGACCATAAGCACTGTACCATGCTTAATGAAGGCAGTGCACTGACTCCTGGGCAGCTGGTTTCATTTACATTCTCCTTCATTTTAAAGAGAAACCTTTGCCCCTATTATCTGACCTCTTCTTCTGTTGCAGTTAATTACATTAAAGCCCACTTCCCAAAGCTCAGGAATTTCCGGATCTACTTTGTTGCCTGCTGCTACAGGGAGAGTCTGCTTGGAATTAGGGCACCCGCCTGCCAGGGACACCGAGCAGGGCAGATCCTCACGGTCAGCATGACACCCTGCTGCCACTGCAGCTGTAAAACTGAGACACCTCTGCTGACAGGTGGCCCTGAGCCGTGAGCATTTTCCCGAGGAGAGGATGTCTGCAGCACAGGACGTGGGGCAGCCACACTGCTTCTCATGAAGAAGAGAAGCAGGATGCGACCTGCTCCTTCCAAACACCTGCAGGCACAGAGGAGAAGTGCTCCCCACCTCCAGTCAACTAATAAATGCTTTGATGAAGAGTGACTGGGGGCTGTTCTCTGGCCCCAAAGGCACAACTCACACCCACGCCTTTCTCTACACTCAGACAAGATGCATTTGCCTGTCCCACCACTGAGAGCCATCCCTGGCCTGTGCCACCTCCCCAGCCTTGCCCAGGCATTGCTTGGAAATGTGCTGGTGGCCAGGGCCACGGTGCTGCCAGGAACTGTCCCCTCCATCAGACGGTGAAGAGGATTGCAAGCCAGTGGGCAAAGCTGTGCCCTGACCAGGTTTATTTACAGGTTGTAGTGGGTTTGACTTTAAAACCACCACACAGGTGCAAATGGGTCAGAGACTCCTTTCCGCAGCTCCTTCCTCCAGGCACAGCCTGTGAAGACACAGCACTCTGAGCACTTGCAGCAGGCTGATGTGAGCCCAAATATACACCCTTGGTATATACACTGGTGGGTATGCCCATGCTGGGCATCTGTCTCCTGGCATCTTTGGCAAATCTGCCCTGTGCTACTGCCTGTGAGCATCTCCCCCTGCACACTCAACATGACTAGGTCACAAGAGATGTCACCCAAACCAAGCCGGGTAAAAACATTTTAAGCAACATCTCACACATGCCTGTGTGTCTGGCACCTCTGATTTGTCACACAGGACAAGTGACTTTGTATCTTGGAAGAGAAGGTGGCATTCTCCAAGAAGCCACAGAGACAGATGTCCTCTGGTTTTGAAGATGTAAACATTTACTTTCCCCATAAGTAATAGAGATTGGTGTTTCAGAAGCTGCATTGCATGAGGATTTGCCCATTAAACATGACAAACTTGGAGCTGTGTGAAAGACTCTGAATGGAAAATCAGTTGTGCAGACTGCAGAGGGAGTGTGCTGGGGGATGGAACTGGGCACAGCTCAAGTTTAAGCAGACAATGAATCTTCCCCATGTGTGAGGACACCAGCGCAGAGCAAAGAGATGGCTGTGGGGAGGATTCTGAGCAGTGGAAACCCACATCCAAAGGCTGATGGGGTCTTTGTTTACTCATAACCAAACATAACAATCTAAATCACCAGGGAAATGCCAAAGCTCTTGGAACCACTGTCACACCCTCCTTTAGAGGAAATTCCCTGAGCACTTTGAAGTCATTCACAGATCCCTCTCCAGCAACACTTTACTTCTGAAGAGGGAGGCACACATACTGAGTGATGTTATATGAGTGAGGCTCACTGGAGACCTGCTTATTTCTACCCAGTGTTACCTTTCTATCAATTATATTTCAGATATATTATGTTTTCACACAGAGAATAGGGCTCTTTGCAATGTATTCCCTTCCCAATTCCCTTTCTGGATTGAGCACAGACTTTTCAAAGGAATAACAGATTTGACAAATTTATAACCAATATCCCAGGAGAATGTTAGGGTTTGGAACTAAAATACTCACACTTGAAATTAGACAGCAGTTTAGTGTCCTGCTAATAATTTTCTTCTTGGATACAAAGGAACTTGTTTTGTTTTGTTTTGCTGTTTGGAGCAGAGGGATGAGACACTGTTTTGACATTTATTCATAAACAGTACAGAAGCCCAGCTCAGAGCTGTGGCCATTGCCAGTCCTCACAATCACATAGGATAGCACAATCCAGCTATCTCCAGAGCTGCAAACCCTGGATGGGGGAGAAGCGGGAAGGCTGCAGTGGAAATGGGTCAGCAGGCAGAAGCTCAGCTCTGCTGACCCTTGTGGGGAGCTGCACCAGCCCTCCCAACCACAAGCTGCTATTTCAGCACCAGACCTGACAAGCACTTCAGACTGACCCTATAAGAAATGGTTTCAAAGCAGCCATGCAGGCAGATTCCCTTCACACCAGATGAAACTCCACATCTGAAGCCTGGAAGATTGTTCCTTCTACTCATCCAAGGGCTTGGCCCAGCCACCAAGCCCTGTTGCAGACAGCAAATTCCTGGACTAAGTAAATGCGATCAGCACATCGTGTAATCATGAAAAGCAAATTCCCAGATGAGACATAGATCATCATTGCACAGCATGAGCCTGTAAGTAACACAAATCCTTCTCCAATTGCTCTGCTACCCCACTGTCCCCCTTGCAGCAAGCTGCTGCTGCCTGGCAGGGAAATCCAAGGAGCTAAACACCCAGGCAAGCACACTGAGACAAGCCAAGCTCCAGGAATGGGACTTACAAGTTGCTGGTAATGTCTGGTGCTATAAACCCCTCTAAGATGCCAACAGTTGCTTCTGCAGAAGCCTCCAGGATTAACACAATGACACAGAGACCGTGGGTGTGCTTGCAGGAAAACCTCGTATGTTAAACCCCACTGAGCTCTGCTTAAGAGCAGGTCTCCAAAGGGCCTTCACAAGTGATGGATTTACAAGCCCCACTACTGTACTTCAGCAAAGCAGCCTGAGCACCTCATGAAGGGTCATTGTGAAGAATCAACTTAGGAACAAGACCTGTGGGCACTGCACTCAAGCACATCTTGGACCCGAAACCCTGGCTCCCATGCTCAGGCCAGTGTCCTGAATGGGAAGTATGACCCAGCATGACAGCAAATCCACTTTTTCTGAGAACAGAATGGTCTCACCAGAGCTTTTTTCTCCAGTGAATATTTGTCCCTGAAACATGTCCTTTCTGTGGCAGGAGAGAGTCCTGCCTGGCCCACAAGCCCTCTTGCTATCAATTTTGGTGGTCACTGCTGTGCCTCACCTTTGCACTGGTGTTTGCACTCTCACTGCAGAGAGCCACAGCCTGCTGGGGAGCCTACCTCTGGCCACAGCATGCAGACTGGGGCAGGTGGAAATAAGAGGAAGGAAAAGATGTTTTTGGGTTTTCCCTCAAGTAAGAAAACCTCTCCCTCCACGTGGCGCCTGTTACACTCAGTGCTACAGCTCAGAGCTTCCTTTGCTCTTCTGAAATGCAGCATTTGTAGGAGCAGGGGGAAAAACAGGTAACAGCATCTCTCTCAGCCTCAGCTGGGCCAGGATCTTGGATGTTCAGCCCCTTTTAACTGATATCTGCTCCTGGGGCTCCACCTGCATGCAGGACACAGCAGTGTGTCTGTGGACACCCTTACAAAGCAGAGTGGGGGCTGGGGCATTATGTGTTTACCATTGGCCTAAGATGCCTCTCCTGTGTCTGGATGAACCAGTTTAGATTCAGGCCAGTGGGCATGAGGAGACAGTGATTGGGGTGAAAGGAAAAGGGCTTTCAGATAGTCCCATACATCTGTCACATATGGCTTTTGCCTCCTTGTTGTCCCTACCCAAGCCACCCTCGGAGCTGCCTGTCCTCCCAGCTGCCTCTGGAGACTCAGCAGTCCAGTTCAGGGCTCTGTTTCCAGCACTCTGGCAGGCCAGGCGTGCAGGCAGTGGTATTTTTTGTATTTTTGTATTTTTTGTATATTTGTATCTGTGTCTCTGCTGCAGAGGTAAAGGTTATTACATCCACTCCTGTAGTTGTTTGAGAGGCTCGAGAAGGACGGGAAGAGCCTCCTTCACCTGTTTAAATTCAGCAGGGCAGAGGAGGTGGCTGTAGCACATCTGCCCCTTTGACACCCAGAGAGCACATCAGCTCTGTTCCCAGCATCTGTGATCACTGCACTGAGTGTTGGAAAATAGAAGGAATGGTGAATACCTACTGTTGCCAGGTAACAGCATCCACCGTGCCGCCGGCCACTTTCATGAACCTATGGGAAACAGAGGAACAAACCAGATAAGCCCAGTGTTGTCACAGGGGAAATCCTAAAACAGCCAATGCTCATCCTACATCACGAGATACCAAAGGTGGCCACTGTACCCACAAATACTTTCTAATGAAGCCTTTGTGTCCTTAGATAGAAGGAATAAATTCTACTTAATCCAAATGCTTGTAGCAAGCACAGCTGAGAACAACAAAGTGAAACCCAACCAGCAGCAGAGCTCTGGGCATCATTTTAGAGCAGGTAAGGAGAGCTTTTGAAACACAACAGCATTTCAGGAACAAGATCTTGAGGTATGTATTAAGTTCTGTGACTTTGACAACTCTCAATAGCAATTAAAGAACATGTTTTAAATGTCCATCTTAAAAAGAGATACTTCTTAGCCCCCAGTAAGTATTTAATCTGAGGAACTCTTTGCCTGGATTCAAGCAAGGACTGGAAAATGGAAGAAAACGGAAATAAAACCCAGCAAAGCTTTTAGGTGCAAAAATGCCACCTCCTGCTCAGGAAGTTCCTGAGGAAGGGAGGAAAAGCTGGACTAATACTGCTAAGTGCTTTCCTTTTTTTGACTCTTTCTTTGGCATTGGCTATTAGCAAACCGTTGGGATTCTGACCTGGGTGCACTTTTGGTTTATTCCATTCCTGTGCCTAACCACAGCACTTCCATGGACAAGGTTAAAGTCAGGGATACATGGGTATTACTCTGCTGATGGCTTCTGACCTGACTAAGAGAATACCTCTTCCAGACAGCTCCTGTTTGAGTCGGACTTGAGGCTACACAGGTCCACCTGCTCACATGGCCAGTCCCAAAACCAAAGCAATTCCTAATCTTGGGCACCATATGCAACCACCACAGGAGGAGCTGGTAACTGCAGGCAGTCTCTCCCTGGTTCCCCAGCCCAGCAATCCAAACAGCACCTTGGAAAACTGCAGCTCCCATGAGGAATCCCAAGCAGTTCTTATATTTAGGGGTATGGATGTGGAAACACATAAAGGCACACTCCAACTGGACATGCATGTTGTCTGTGCAGGAGTGCAATGTGCACTGCATGGCTGATGCATTTTGGAAGTGATAATGCACACACATGACAGGAGACATTTGCTTGAGCTCATGAATATGCTGAGGAAGGAAACAATGCACTATTTTCTTGGGCTGCTTTTGATGCACAAGGATTCTGGGAACACAGCAGCAATGTCACAGCTGTCCCAGCTCCACACAGGGGTGAGTGGTGCTGGGTCCAGCGACCCCAAAGAGAGCCCCATGACCGAGGGTAGGGAAGGGGAAGGTTTGTGAGGAGAGACCTTCAGACTATTTGTCATGGCAGGGACGAGCAGCAGCTTTCCGGCACATGAGCCTCTAATCAGGTCTGAAACAAGAGCAGCAAGCTTCAGGCTAAATATAGCTTGGAAGCGATCATTCTGACTTTAAATTAATGACCATGGTCAATTATAGACTGGGACAAAAGGGCAGCTGGACCCTGTGGAGCATAAGAGGATGCTGGCAAAGGCAGCAATAATAAATCCCTGTAGACAGAGAGGGAAGAGATACAATTAGAAATGGAAAAACAATAACATGCTGTAAACTCCTGTAGCACTGATGCACCCCTGATTCTGCTGCCCAGCAGTGCTGTGAGCTCAGCTCCCAGGCTCTGTAAAAGATGCAAAAGCCTTTCTGAAATGCTCTTACATCTCTCTCGAGGGTCAGGTCTGGAAGACCGGTGGCAATGTGATGGTTGGGCACAGTTCCTCCCCAGCTGTGCAGGGGGAGAATATCAGCTGGGCCAGCCCTAGTGCAGCCATAGGGAGAGCTGTGAGCTCCCCACAACTCACACTGGTCACCTGGAAAAACTAATTATGCAAATATTGCTGAGGAGGCACTGCTGTTGTATGAAACCAAGTGTGCAGAAATATGCTAAAAGAGTCAAAACCCACAGCTCTGAGGTTTTAAATTCTCTGTACAGGGGCTGCTGCATAAAATGTAATGCACAAAGTCTATAAGAGTGAACTAATGAACTCTAAACTGAAATTATGAACACAATCTGTATTGGATTTGAAGATCAATATGTTGCAATTGGATTTGAAGATTAGCCCAACTTGTTTTCTAACCTCAAATGCCTTACATTCTGGCTGAAAATAAACCATCCTGGAGTTTATTGAATCACCTCTTCAGGCTCAGCTTGGCACTCTCCCCTCACAGACCAAAACCATGATCAGACCAAGCTTAAAGGAAGAAGCTCTCTTGTTTTCCTTGCCATTTCCATAGGGCCTATAGCCCCGTTGAAGATACACCTTCTACAGTGGTCTTTGAGCAGGGAGTGAAAAGTGAAGCAAACCCTCATTATAATCTCTTTAGCAGGAGCAGCAGAAGCAGGACATCCATATGCCCCATCTCCCACATCTCTAAGAAGCTACTTGATCTCTTGATAAAAAGTTCCTGAGAAACTGTTATAGGGCACAGGCATCACTCAGGCATCACAGTGCAGACCAAATACAGGACAGAAAGGCCCTGGCTTGCTTAGTGTTCCTCTTCTGCCTTTATAATAGCAAGATAAATCAGTTAGTTCTGTTAATATTAAAATCTTATGATAAAACATACATATCTAGCTCAAATTTTCTTTTCCATGTATGTTTTTCTTTCTTTCTGTTTTCTTCTTTTTTTTTCCTTTTGTTGAGATTTTTGTAAGATGAAGTTCCTGGTAATTCTTCAAGTCCTGCCTTTGGAGCTGGAGTTGTTCCTGGAACACCCCAGTTGTATTGGGCAGTGATCTCTACTCTCCAGAGGGAACCTAGAGCAGCCCAGCAGCCAGCAAGTGGTACTGCAGGAGCAAGAGATGAAAGCCTAGGGGAGGTGGAGCTGCAGTAATGCACAGGTATCCAAATATCCTTGTTTTAGGAATAGGGATTTAGCTAATCCCTTTAGTCCTATAGCACCTGCACCGCTCCATCCACAGATTCTGAGGCCAGTGAAGGTCCATAGGGTCAAAATGACCAGTGGTGACACATTTTCATTTGGGGTTCCCTGGGCTGTGTGATTTCCATGTGCGCGGCACGGCGCAGGCACAGTGAGCCAGACACTTCCGGGAGAGCTCAGATCCCTGCACATGTGCTGCACAGATGGGCTGGGCTGGCACAGTAAATCTGCCATTTCCCTACACACCAGGATCTCTCTGTGAGCACCAATTGACCCTGCAGCACATGTGCACTAAATCCCTCCCAGGAGCAGTGGGACAAGCTCAGCCCATGCCGTGCAGGCAATAGGGGCAAATGCTGTAGCATTACCCCAAAATTCAGAAGGGTGGCAGCCCCAAGGCCTGCCCATGTAATATCCCTGACTGGATTTCCACATATCAGAAACGTGGGCACATGTTAAAATCCTCAAGAAAAGTCTTTGAAATCTTCTGGGACAGCATTTCTAGGTGGGAAAGCGGAACACATCGGAGACATGTAGAGGAATAGGAATCTTGGGTAGGAGTTTTTGATTCTGAGGATGAGACATTCACTCAGCTTGATGAGGACATCTAAGTGACAGAGGGTAGGTTTAGATTAGGTATTAGCAAGAAATTCTTCACTGTGGGGGTGATAAGGCACAGGAGAAGGTTGACCAAAGGAGCTGTGGATGCCCCATCCCTGGAAGTGTTCAAGGCCAGGTTGGATGGGGTCCTGGGTAACCTGGTCTACTGAAAGGTGTCCCTGGCCATGGCAGGGGGGTTGGAACTGAATTATCTCTAAGTTCCTTTTCAATTCTACCCATCCCATTACTCTGTCCCATTTTCTTACCCTTGCAGCTGGTTCTGTGCCAGCATCCCATGCCATTACTACCTGTGGGGCCCTGTGTTGAGCTGGAACTGAGAAAAATGTAATTCAACATTGCTCAGAGGCTCAAACAGTTCACAGCTCAGTCCCAGAAATGGTAGTACTAGCACAAGGTGGGGCTCACCTCACAGGTCATGAATGAGCTGTGGGGGCAAGGAGCAGGAGGGCTGCAACACCTCAGGATGGTACTGATACCCAAACTCTGTATTGTGACACCATGGGTCAGATCTGACCTCTTCCAGAGCATCTCCCATAACCACATCTCCCAGGACCACAACTTTCACTTTAGTGTTGGCAGATACCTGAAACACATCTCCTGTCCTGATTCAATACTTGTCAGTCATGGAGCACTTACTGCAACCTTAAGTAAATTGCTCCCATGGTTAATTAGCCTCCAAGTAGGTTATTTCTCATTTAAATGTGTCTGGATCCAGCTGCCAGCCTTTGGAACTTCATAGGCATATTCCTGATACATTAAAGAGACATCCACATTTGGAAATCTCTTTCCTATGCAGGTAATTGCAGATTTTCATCCTTTAAATTATTAAAAAAAAAAAAAAGTTAAAAAAAGCAATGCTGTAACAAAGAAGGCAGCTGCACAAGGACACAAGTTGTTATTGCAGAGGCACCCAAGTGGTTTAGCATCTGAATGACCCCTTAGTGCTGGACTTTAGAAACACGGGTTATTTCATCTGCTACTCCCTGAAGAACTACAAAACAGAGTCCCTACCCTGCACAAGCCCCAAATGTAGGAACAAGACTGGCCTGCCTGTGGCTGTGGTGGTGCCCTGGTGGATCCTTAGAGCAGGGTGGCAGATGTCTGTCCTTTGGACCAACAGTGATGGGTAGAAAAAACTTCATCTTGTGTCTCAGTTGGCTGCTGAGGGTCAGTAATGCCCAGGCTTCACTTACTGCCTTCTTCAGGTGCCAGCAGCACAACTGAATACCTGCAGCAGCAGCAAGAGGTACTAGACCCCACTAATGCACATGCTGCAAAGCCTTTATCCTGCAGTGGACATTCCTGAATTTCACTCTGGGGAGCAGAGTCTGGTGTGAACTAGGTATAAATCTGCTCAATTCTCTGTCTGCTCAGCATCACCTTTCTTCAGCCAGCCTGATCTAGGTAGGGCTGCACCAGCCTTCCAGCAAAGAGGGCTTTATGTCCTTGGGGGGAGCTCAAGGAGTTAGGAGATAGGGACTCACCTACCTCTAGCCTCAATACCCTGTGGCAATTGCTTACACAGTGCCATTGCCTACCATGTGAATAGCCTTCCTCCTTCTTTACAAAGCTTTCTTCTAAACTACTTTCTGGGCTGTGAACAAACCACCCCATTCACAGGCTCTTGGGCCTCAGTAACCTTCCCTCTGAGCTGTCTCTCTTCTGAGCTGAAGAGGCATGGCCTGTTCAATCTCTTCTCATGTGAAGAAATCACACACTATGCACATCCTCAGCTTCTCTCTATAACCTCCTGGTTCTATTACATCTTTTCTGAGATGAAATGACTAAGATTGTAGATAGTAATCTGAATGAAGGTACAATGTGTACTTACACAGTGCCATAATCTCATCTATGTCTTTTCTTATCAATTTTGTTCTTCCTATACAGGTGACTGTGATTCTGGCATTCCAGAAACCAAATTAAGTTTCAGAAGCAACAACTATATTAACTCTTTTCTCCTATAAGAGCAGTAGCTAAATCTTTTGCTTATATCTCAGCTCCTTGACCCTACTATATAACCAACTGCAAAATGAGTCATCACATCCTTCACACCTCATTTCAACGTATTTATGAATTGAGTCACTCATAAGTTCAATGCTACCAGAGCTTGAGTTCATGCTGCACTGACCTCCTCCTCCCTTTGTATCATTAATTTAAAGTTCCTTGTCTTGTGGCTTAACTTTTTGAACAAAATTCTTGCTCTGGATCTGTTGAATGTCCCGGTACAGTCTGTGCCACCAGCCTTGTGGTAGCTTGTGCAATACAATACAGCAAGGGTATACTTTTTTTTAAAGAAAGTCAAACAGCCAAAACAGCTTCTAAAAATGCAGTGTTTACAAGTCCCTTGTGTCGAATATGGCAGAAGTCCTTCTCAGCAAGAGGACAGGAAAAATGCCTACATTCATTCCTAAAATTCATCCAGAGTCCTTCCCTTTGCAAGATACCACCTAGTCCTGTTACTTATTTCTCCTTCTTACTTGAATTTAAACAAACAAGCTCTGTCCATACACTGTCTTTGGCTGCTATTTGGATAAAAACTAATGCCTGAACTGACTGAGGTGTGCTGACCTGCACAGACAGGCACAGCCCTCTTCATCCTCATGATGGCAGAGACATAAGGCAAGGGCAGTTATCATCAAAACATCACCAAAGTCTCTCCGATTTTTAGCACTTTGATTTTGCTTTGGTGAAACCCCAGTGTTCAACTTGTGCCATTTCATGAACTGTAAGCTAACAATTCTCTCTACCAGATAAGTGTTAGAAACCTTGGCTTGGGGTTGATTTGTGGGTGAAAGGAGCAGGGCTGAGGACTGAGTCAGGTATTAACCTGACCCCTACTTGGCTGCCCACAAATAACTAAGGCATGCCCCCTCCCAGTCCTGGTATATCCACAGCTGGCAGGGAGGAAGGGCTTCTTCTTAACCACCACTGACAAAAGTGCTTCTTCAGCTTTATGGGCTCCTTTCAGACCACTGTGGAATGACATCACCAAAAGGAGACACAGAGAACAGGATGGGTGGTTAAGTCTCCACAGGCATTACAAACCAGGAGCAGGAGGCAGTAAAATCATGAAGGATGAGAAAATTTTGTGCCTTGCAAGGGGAAGACTGACAATTGGGAGCCTCGTCACCGACTTCTGCCATGGTGGAGGTAACACACGAAAACTTGTGAGTTACCAGTGGCAAAAACTGGGCTACACCAGCTAAGGAACAATGGGTCAGGAGAGCCCAGAGTCAAATCCACCCAGACATGCCAGCCTAAGTTTTGTTCCACATGTTCTGAGCTTGAACACGTTTGAGCATCTCTCCTTCCTGATAGCTTTTCCTCGTGTTTCTTCTCTTCCAGCACCAAATGGCCTATCCAGCCATGCATTAACCTTTGTGTCTGATTCCTGATCTGCTGTTAAAATCTACGTTAATTCCTTAGAATCCCATAATTTTTTTTTTCCCCAAGCAAATTCTGAGCAGTTCTGGGATTCCTGTACCTGCAGATGCAGTAGGTAGCTAACATGGTCTGCTCTGCAACAGCTCAGGCTGCATGAATGGTCTAATTAACACCTCATCAAACTCAACTGTTGGCTGTGTCTGGAGAAATTCCCTCTTGCACCTGTGCATCCACAAGACACCATTTCTAGCCTCCTGCATAGTAGGCCCAGCCACTGCAGCAGCTCTCCACTGCAGAGCCTGTCCTTACACCATCAGCAGCTGCCCAGCTCCAGGCTCCAGGACCTGCCAGCCCGGGGTGACACGGATGGCTGTGGCTGCTCTGAGCCATTGCTCCGTGCAGGGTGGTGGAGGAGCTCAGGGGCAATAACTCAGCACTGAAGGGTGTGCAAAGCTCAAGCTTCTGTGCTTCAGGCTCTCCTCCCCTCACTATATCCCATCTCCACCATTGGGAAGTGCATAGCTGTCACCCAGCACAGCTCAGTGTCACCTGCCTAAGGACAGCCTCTGCAGTGGACAGCGTGCACACCGTCCTATATGCTGCAAAATTTGGGTGCCCAAACTGCTCGTTATTGTAGCAGACCCCAGAGAAAGGTGGCACCTCAGGAGAGGTTCAGTCCCACCCTGTCCTGGAGAACAGCCATAAGGATTTAGTCAGAAGAGCCCTGGAGGTGTTCAGCAGATACAAATGCCCAACTCATGTTGACACTGCCATTATTTCAGGACAAAATTTAAGCACAAAGAATAAGTTTAGTTTGGTTGCTTGAGATAACAGCTAAAAATAGACTGTTTTGGAACACAGAGCACGGAAGAGGAGAATGTTATTCTGGTTAATGCTTCATAGTGATACTTTTCTCTGAGTGTTTTGGGACCTCAGGTATCTCCAGAGGCTTTCCCTGGAGAAGATCTAAAGCCAGCTTCTACTGCTGGAGAACACTCCCCGGGCTTGTCTGCAGTCTCCTGTACCATTTCAGCTCATTTCCATTACTTCCCCTACCAAAACTCACTGCCTCACTTTGTGTAACACGGCAATGCTTGCCTGGCAGACCAATCCATCCATCCCATCTTCACATCGTGGGTGTCATCTCACCCCTCCAGCCTCAGTTAACTCTTGGTGCATAATCTTCCACTTGACATAGCTCCTCCTACATGGTTGACTTCTGCTATTCATCACCATTTTTTTAAAAGACGAGAAAAACTACAAATTTCACATCATCAGGACTATGACTGCACACACTTCACTCAGGAGCCTTCAACCTACTGTGAGCACTGCATAGATCACTCATAGTGCCATAGCAAGGTAGATGGCAGATTTACCTTTGAGAGAACCTTCCTAAATTCCCTCTCCTTTCTCCTGCTTGCTGGCTGTGTGTGGCTCGTTCAGGACCCTGAGAGGCATGTCCTAGCTGTGACAGCACCAGGCACATGCTGAGGACCAGCTCTGGATGCTGCTGCAGAAAGCAGAGCTCTCAGTAGCACTAACCCACATACTGAAGAGACCTTGGGGAGCTACTGGCAATAAAGCTCACGCTGTCAAAGAGATTAGGCACTGGGGTTTATTTGTTTGCCCTTTTGCAACTCCATGTCCAAATATTGCAAATGAGTGTTTAGCCCTTTGTCTTTGTGTAATCAGACTTGCCCTTCCTCTTTACGCCCTGCCTGGTAATAATGGGGTCTTTATGTGGAAAGACCAGCAGCTCTTTTTCCACAGGACCCCGCAGGCTGTAAGGCCATGCAGGCACATGCCGCTTGCTGTGAGCTGCAGACACCAGGATTTGGAGTGCAGGACACAAGGTTTCTCCACGGGAGAGACAAAACTTTTTGAGCACGCATGGAACAGAGTTATCCTGGAAGGCAGGGATGGCAGCAGAGAAAAGAATATATAGCTTGGAGAGCAGCCATGCTCATCAGAGTTTTCCACACCAGTTGGGGGGTTTATGAAGAGCCCCCACTATCCTGTCACCAGGGCTGCAGCTCTTACATACCTTCCCTTTCATTTGAGATGGAGTGTCTGCCATTATCTCCACCAGACTGTGCACTACAGCCTTGCTCCCAGGGCTGCCGTCAGTCAAAACACAGCCCAGCAACACTGAGCTGCTGGACCACCCTGGCCGTGCAACTTGGCTCTTCCAACCCCTCTTCCCTGGGACCCGGCTGCGGTGCACGAAGGGCAAACACAGCAGTAGGACTTCCCTTTCTCTAATAGCTTCTTGGCTCTCATCCCCTTTGTTTTCCTTACTCAGCCTGCTCCTCCCGGCGCTAATAGATTTCCTGCTGATCAAGGCTACTACAGCATCTTGTAACTCCCCCTGCGCCGCTCCCGCGCGCGGCACCGAACGCGGGGCTCCGTCAGGCCACACGCTCACGTGGCATCGGTGGCAGCCGTGCTGTGGGTGCAGGGGCTGTTCCCCCACTTTGGTCAGTGGGAGGGACGCTGGCGTCGCAGCTGGTTCAACCAGCTTTATGGTCTCTTTGTGCTGCTGCAGCAGAGCTGAGATTCTGGCCCTGGTTCCCTCCCCGCCTCGCTGGGGACTGCATCAGTGTGCTGTTTATTGTTTCTGCCAGATCATTCCTGCAGATGTTAATGAATGCTAGACCCAGCTTTGCTCCCAGCAGAGTCCCTTCCACACCTCCCCCTGCCCAGCCTTCTGCACTGGAGTTTCTGTTTACAGTCCTGCAGGGAATTTCCCTTCTGCTGCATGGTCTTCGAGCCACACAGACCCAACTCCTGCTGCCAGCAGGCTCCCACACCTCCCTGATTCCTGTAGCTGTCCAATGTCACCTCCAGGTGTCTGTGTCCCTCTCTGTCACCATTCCTTCTCCACCTCTGGCCTTCCCAAACTAGAGACGTGCCAATCCCCCTAGGAGGAAGAAGAGAGCTTGGCCAGTGAAGAAAGTTGCTACAGGTTCTTCCTCTGCACAGATGGAGAAAGCACAGGGAGAAGAAATCCCCAAATGGGAAAAGCAAAGCAATTTGTCCAGGAGGACTCAGAGATAATACTGTGCACATTGGTAAGTGGTGCCAGGACCCACATCCTCACCCTGCAGCTCCTGCGCTTGCAGCAGCCTGCATCCACACCACTCCATTGTTTTAACATCCCAACAAGGTGGACACCTCAGTCTGCCTGTAATTGGGAAACGCTGGAAATGCTTGGGAGAGTCTTAATCAGTCCATCCCAAAATCCCACCGGGGACCTCTGCAGAACTTTAGCAATACACATGACCATGTTCCAAAGCCTCTGGTACTGTTGTGGCTCAGCCACACAGAGCCTCACTATCCTGGAGGCTGTTGGGCATTGGGAAGCCAAGGAGCAAGCCTTCCTGCTGCAAAGGACATTGGTCTCAGGAGGGGTTTCTGAGCTCTTTTTAGTCAATGCAACACCACTTACCCTTCCAGGAAAGCAACGACATTCTTTCTGGGCCTTCCAATGTTTGGCCCATAGAGGTGTGCTCTGGAATAAGTGCGGATAAGCTGCAGCAGGCTCCTCAGTTGGGTGTAGTCCTTTCCCAGCTGGCTGCCATTCACCGAGCGGCCGGTCAGTGTCCGATAGTTATTGGGCTCTGAGAAAATAAAAATAGACAAATAAAACTTGTCAGCTCTGCTTCCTCCTCTGCGCTTCCAGAGAGACACACAGCTCACCCTGTCACACAGCTTGAGCTCTGCAGAGGATGCAGGCAGCTCTGCAGAGCAACAGAAGGAGCCTTTGAGGAGTGGACAATGGCCACTGTCTCCTCTCCTGTGCCCCTTTTGCTGTGTGCTGGGTGAAGGAGCTGTACCTTGGTGTCATGTCCCCATAGGGTTGCCCACTTCCCCTGGCACTGTAGCCACCACACAAGTCCCTACAGTAGCTGCCCTGGCCCCCCAGGACCAGCTGTGCCCAGCAGCCAGGGCAGAAACATTTCATGTGCTCGATACCAACTGAGAGAAATGTCCAGCTAAGAGACTCACTCACACCAAGTCTTAGAGATGGTACTGCCTTACAGCAGGGGCCTTTAAATCCCTCTGAAAATACAAAACATCCTGGGAGCGACAAGTATCCTCTTCCAAAACTGAGTATCTTTCTGCTACAGCAAGCTCCATTCCCTTGGCTCTCCTGTTCCCACACTCACCGTTGCCCAGCTCCCAGGAGATGTTGTACTTCTTGCTGGCACTGTACTTCAGCAGGCTGAGGGCATTGGAGCTGTTCCAGGAGTTGTTGGGATTTCGGCGCAAAGCATTCAGTGCAAAGATCAGGTGAAGGCCAGAGCAGTCAGCAAAGTTATAGAGTTTGTCTAGAGACCTGGCTGGGAAGAAACCAAAAACAGTTTGTAATTCAAAGGAAAGCTAGTTCCAGGGGGGTTCAAATGATCCTGCTGTCCATCATACCTTGCTTTCTGTGTAGGATGAGCCAGGGTCAAATGCCATCCCCACGACATCTGTAACCACAGACAGGCACCTGACCTTTGAAACCTGGATAGGATTCCGGGTGTGGGTTCATCTCCTTCCAGCATGAAACTTGGATGCCCTCCACCTCTGTGTCAGAGCTGGGGCCATGTTACCAGAGACAAGTGACTTTATAACATTGCTTTTCATCTGCTCTTGGCAAGGAAAGTTTGTCCTTTCCTGTGCTTATTCTGCCTAGCATCTCTTTAAGACCAGATCCCTGCAGTGTCTGGGGAGCAGATGAGGAAGTCACCACCCTAAAGCTGCCACCTCTCCTGCACCCCACAAGAGCCTGGTCTTTGCTCTGCAGCCCCAGTGCAGTAACCCAGTCCTAGCAATTATCAAGTACAGGCTCCATGCATTGTGCACCTGGCTGACATCTGTCCTGCACACAAAGAGTGGAGCTTTGTGTCACCCCTGAGCCTGGGGAGAGAGGGGCTCCCTGCCTAGTGACGGCCTGGCCAAACCCTGCTGCCAGCAGGCCCTCCCAGGGTGCTGGGGGCTTTGTAGGATCTGTGTCCCATCTGCTGGCCCCAAAACTGCCTGGATGGCATGTCCCTGTACTCTGACCTCGATGAGCAGTGGGGCCACCAGCCAGCAGCAACAGGAGAGACCAAAGAAAGAGCTGACCCAGTCTTCAGGGAGGTGAGACGTTAGCACAGGCCAGAGAAACAAAACACTTAATGCCCTTTTTTTCTGAAAACTTCCCTAAAAACTAAACAGCAATCAAATTGCTGATGAAGCTAATACCAGTGTTAGCAGGACACAAACTCATGTGCCAGCAAGAGGAGATTTGGTTAGACAGCAATTAGATAACTGTGGTGTTTTCAATCATCCCTGCCTGTTGAACTGCATCCCAGAACACTCAGCAAGGTTCCTGAAGCAGCCTTGGAGATGCAACCACTTAACTGTGGAGAGCCACCAGGGCCAGGGAGGTTCCAGGGGGCCAGGGAGGGCAGACCATAGGCTCCACTTCCAGAAGAGGGGAAGGCGTCGCTTGGGAATTACAGAGTAGGCAGACTGGCTTCAGGTCCCAGAAAAACACTTGGACAAATAACCAAGTTGCTTGTCAGCACTTTCAAAATATAAGGAGATGATCAACAGCCACAGGAGAGTGCCAAGAACAAATCACACTGAAGCAATCTACTGACAGGAGAGCAGGGCTTGTGGGCAGCAGAGCAGCCATTTAGGTCTTACACCTTGATGGGGTCTGAGGCTTTGTACACAAAGGATTGCACACGATATTCTCTCCAGAAAATGAGGTAACCCTCATCTAGACTGAACTGCAGTGAGAAATACGCACACCTAGGTCAGCTCCCAGTAATTTGTTGTTACAATGAAGGGTCTGGGCAGCCTGCTCTGGGTCTATTTGCACATTCCAAAAAAAGTGGGGCGTAAAGGAGCAGAGGATACATCAGACTTGCCATGGCACCAGGGTGACAACATGCACCACCTTTGCCAAGGGAGATGAAGGGGATGTAGGGAAGGCTACCACACACTCAGGGAATTGCTCTAAGCACAGCAGTGATGCTCCTAGATTTCCTGTAGCCATGCTGCACACCTGAGGTGTGAGTGAAACGGTGAAAAGAAGGAGCTGCTCGCTCCAGGTGGGATAAGCTGTTCACTGTATGTCTGTGTTTATTCTGTTGCCTTTCCTGGTCACTAAAAGTCTCAGTGAATACAGAGCCAGCTATGAGGTCTGAGGAGAATAAACTTATTTTAAAAGTAAAGTTTTAAGGAGGGTCCAGGAAATAAGATAACTGAATACCCAACATTTAATGCAACAGAGCAAAGTTATGGAAAGAAGAAGAATGCAAAAATGTGGAAGAGAAATTCTCAAGCCCTTCCACAACCTTTTTCAAAATGCTACTGGTTGTTTGAGTGAAAAGTAGCTGAATTAGATTAATCTAATGTATTCATCCCAGTGGTTCAGGCACATTAGCTGTTTTTCTGGATATTTAGTGAATTAGAGACAGATACAGTTACTTATTACTGATTTACTTCAGACCTCCAGGCAAAAAGCTGCACTTGAAATGAGACTCCTATAAAGAGGAGAAGATAGACACCCAAATGACAAATCAGGATAGCAAAAAAGGTGTTACCTGCAGTTCCGCTGCTAGAAATGAAACCTTTTCACTGGCACAAAACAACTGTACTACAAAAGGGGATTTGGTTCATGTTTAGGAGCCACTGCAGAAGACTGGGAATTGATTTTCCATGCATCCATGAGAGGAAACAAGACGTCTGTTTATCCTAACACAGGGCCTGCCACTGTGAAATTATATTTTCCCCATGACACTTATTTTGTTTCCGTCTGCCTGGACGCAGAGATGCCACGTGTATTTCATGTTCTGCCACGACTTTCCAAGCTGGAAACCTCAGCAATCGGGGGAGCGAGCTAGGAGAAGTACACTGGGGTTCAGTCCTGCACGTTTTACAGTGGCCTCCCAGGACAGATGGACCTAGAGCCTGCACTGAAGCTACAAAGAGCAGAAAGTACGAATAAACCTAGCTCTGCACCACACCAGATTGTTCAAATGGCCACTCTTGATATCAAGACTAGCAGGTACTGAATCCACTTTCCTCCTTCATTCTTGGCAACTGTCTTGGGATAGTGCAAACTTGGAAGCACCAGTCCAGTGACTCTGACAGAGTCTTGATGATCAGTTTGCACAAGCTACCTAACCATTAGTGGTTAAAGGGCACGTCTCTCACCTCTGAGATGATTGCCTTAAAAACCGGACACCTTCATTGCAGACAGCTGCGGTTAGATGACAAGAATACCACCATGCAGTGTATGACAGCAGTGTGCTTAGGTGGCCAAGGAGGCCAATGGCATCCTGGCTTGTATCAGCAGCAGTGTGGCCAGCAGGATAAGGGCAGTGATTGTCCTCCTGTACTCAGCACTGGTGATGCTGCACCTTGAGTGCTGTGTCCAGTTTTGGGCCCCTCACTATACAAAGGGTGTTGAGGTGCTGGAGCATGTCCAGAGAGGGACAAAAAAGCTGGTGAAGGGTCTGGAGCACAAGTCTTGTGAGGAGCAGATGAAGGAGCTGGGGGTATCCAGCCTGGAGAAAAGGAGGCTCAGGGGACACCTTATCACTCTCTACCAACTACCTGAGCGGAGGTTGTAGTGAGGTGCGGGTTGGCTTCTTCCCCCAGGCAACAAGGGATAGGACAAGAGGAAAGAGCCTTAAATTGTGCCAGGGGACATTTGGATTGGATACAAGAAAAAATGTATTCACTGAAAGCATTATCAAGCATTGGAACAGCCTGTTCAGGGAAGTGGTCAAATCGCTGTCCCTGGAGATATTTAAAAGATGTGTAGGTATGGCACTTAGGGACATAGTTTAGTGATGGAGTTGGCAGTACTAGGATAATGGTCTGAATGATCTTACAGGCCTTTTTCAAACCAAATGATTCTATGGATGGCTAAAGCACAAAAAGAAGCCTATTTAGAAGACTTTGAGTGATGTCCAGTCCTCCATATGTACAAATAAGGCCATAAGAAAATGCTATAAATGTTTTACTGCCATAACTAGGGATGGAAACATTACTTTTGAGTAATGAGAACATGAAGAATCACAGTATTATTAACAGCTGGCTAAAACTCACTTTGAATTCTGGATAATTGCACTGTTTTTTCTTCATCACACAAAGAAAATCATACAGGAATTTAACCTTTCCCCAGCTAACAGATCATTAGGCAAGGCTTTCACAAAGCACTTCAATAGAAAAAGCCATTGTCGTACCAGAATGAATCTTAATAGAGCAGAACTAGATTTATAAGATGTTCTCCTTGCTCCTTCTCCCCCTCTGCCCAGTGCAGAGATGCACATGCTCAGCACTCATGTGCCACTTCAGCTCAGCAGGAAGGAATAACAAAAAAAAAAAAAGAAAAAAGTGCAAGGATGCTGAGAGTCAGCTTCTTCCATTTATAATGCTCATGTAGTTGGAGTGAGGCACCTGAGGCAGCAAAGCCCCAAGCTCTGTCCCCTCACACCCAGCAGCAGTGTTGGTGCGGGGGTCTCTCTGGGGTGAGTGCCTTGATGGGCTTGGGACAAACAGCAGCCAGTAGTCAGAGACAGAGGCCACTTAGCCCTGGCACAAAAATTAAATCCAAAGAAATTTGTGATTTCTCAGACTTTTACATCATTGGTTGCAGAGGCTTGAACTTATCTAGGGAGTGAATACAGCCTGACAATGCATAGCTGGGTGGCCACCAGTGAAGATCTGCTCCCAGTCCTGCCCTCAGATGAAGCTCTGCACAGAAATTAAAGCTTTTAGCTGCTTGTATTGATCTCATACCCTGCACAGAGAGAGACAAACAATTTCAAAATGCAGAAGGTGTCTGTGAAACCACAAATGACAGTGGGGTTCAAGGGACAAGTACGTCATTTGGGATTCTTTCCCATTATTCTTCTTTTTATACAAGGCTAAATTTTAATGTTCTCTGCAAGATGGATGGTACTTAACTCTGTAGCATGCCAACACAAAATCTGAGGCACATTAAAATATCTCTGGCAGTTTAAAATAATTGGAAAGACTTTCCAGTTGTAGTTACTGAATTAAACATTATACTAGAGACTTTATAAAGAGCACAGCATTGACCACTGTTTGGTAAGAGGGACAGTTCAAAAATCTCTGGGTTTGAAAGTCTTCCACATTTTTTATTCTGCTTCAGGAATTTTGCTTTGGCAGAGTTTAGCATCAAGAGTGGAAATCCATGTGCACACAGAGACGGAAGCTGGGATCAGTCGTGGGCTGAGGGGTGGCAGGACATGGCACGGTGTGCCAGTGGCTTTTATAACTCTGGGAAGGCAACCAGAAGGATGGGAAAGAAGAGCCTGCTCCCCCTCTACCCCCACCATTCACCACATCCATCTCTTACACGTACAGAGATGCAAGCACCAAGGAGGGTGAGACGAGAGTGGGCATGGGGTGAGCAGCACACAGCACAATTCCCAAATCCACAGGTTAGCTGAGAGACCAATCCAGTGAACGACAGATGAACCCTTCTGTGGATAAAACAAAGAAATGTAGCTCTAGAAATAAAGATTTCAACTAGTCACAGATATTGCTCAGCTCTGCATTCTCCATAAATTCTGAGCAAGCCTGGAGCATCCCTGAATGCAGCTCCTGGTGCCAGCACTGCAGCCAGCAGCATCCCCTGCCCCTTGAGCAGCCTGGAGGAGATAGCAGAGTGATGGGACTGGGAAAGACCTGGCAAAGAGAAGCCCAAAGAGAACTTTATGTGGGGGGCAGAAATGGCAGTACAGGCTGTTCAGACTAGAGATGAGTAAGATGGCTGGTCAGAGCAATGAATGGAAAAAGAAAGATATTCCCACTTACAGAAGAACAAGTGGGTACATGGAAAATTTATTTACAAACAAATTGGCACCGTGGTCAGCTGAATCCCATTTGCTCTGTCTCTCTTGCATTGAAAATCCTCATAAAACCACTGGTGTGTGGCAAGGATGATGTTTTCTTAGCAAATAAATATGAATCAGAAGATATGCAAGACACTTAAAATATCTCCAGACCTATGGGACATGTATGCAACGCTGGCTTGAAATAATCTTCCAATGGATTGCATCCCCAGTCACAACAGGGTGTCAGACAAGGTGACCAGAAACCCCCATCCACAATCTGCACAGTTAGAGCACCAAAGATCAGCCTTCACCATCACTGCAAGTTCAGAGGCAAAGCAACATCCCACACTGTCCCTATGCACTATAACATCCCACCGGATCATGGAAAGATTTTCCTATTGTAGCTGCATGCTAAGCCGCTCCTTCAAAGTTGTTGCTTAATGAGAATTTTAGAGATTTAAAGGCTACCAAGAAACCCACACAGTTGCTGGAAACTGCATTCTAATGATGACCATCCCAGCTGGGAAGTTGTTTGGTTTTAATTCTCTTTTCTGAAGCATTTTGCCATGCAGTAAAACCACACTGTATAAAAATGCTGAAGAATTCCTGAGCAAAATTGCTGGCTGGAGGGACAAATTTGCTTGCCTCAGATACACATTTCACCTGAAATGATCTCTCTACCTGGTCAGGCTCCTAATGCCTGCAAGGAGGACTGAGGTTTTCAGAACTGTCCCTTGCTCTCCTTGACCTGCCAGGCTCTCCTACTGCTCCAAGGTGAGGTGCAACATTGGAGGTCTGTTCTGAGTGACAAGAAGTGCTTTGGCAGAGCCTGATGGTGCTATAGAAAAGGGATCTAGTTTAATCCCATCTGAAGAATACCTGAAAGTTGGGGGAACTGGCTTTAATACTGCCAGCCAGCAAAGAAATGCTGTGCACTATGTGTTAATGAGAACCTGGATTTTATATCCAGCTGGAGGACAGATGGGGGATCTGGGGCTACTCCCTTTGGAGTATCAAGGGGGCCTTTTTCCAAGGGAATTGTCATCATCCCTGGTCTTTAAGCAGCTGAGCATCGACCCTCAATATTCATTCAAGTCTTTAACTAGATTTTTCATTTCACTGCCAGTGCAGAGGTGATTATGCTGACCACGTGAGCAAAGTTTAGTCCTTAACACCACCGCACAGAAATAGCAGTCTGGGGGCTTGGTGTCAATCTCTCGCCAATAAGGAGCTTGGCTGGCAGCCATGGATTGTGGGCTCAGTTCCCAGCTGGCATATAACTTGGAAGACAACCACGAGGTCTGGGTTCAATATCCAATTGCTAAGGAGTCTGGCTGACAGCCTTATTTTGTGGAATGAATCCCAAATTAATATAATTCTTTTGATACCAGACAAGGGGCATGGCCTGTTTCCAAATGCTCTAAGGGCTCAGATAAAAGCCATAGGCATTGGGTTCATTGTGTAAATGGTATCGAGGTTGGATAACAGTCAGGATTGGGCTTAATCCTCAGATGGTGAGAAAAAGGAATGAGCCCTGAGCTCTGTCTTCATGCAAAAAAAGAGAGCTCAAATGAGCAGAATAGCTCTGTTTTCAATCCTCGCGTGGTAAAGAGCTCACAGGACAGTAATGGTTTCTAGGAACAAGTGTAAATTGACATGAAGCTTCAGAAGAGATGTGGGATCTGGGTTCAATCTCCAAGTGCTGTAAAGCTCAGATAATGGCCAGAGGGGCAATTTCCAAACCCTCTGTTCCAGTCTGGTGTCTGGGAAGAAATCAGGATCATATTACAGCTAAGAAAGCTGTTTTATCCTTCTGCATAACTTAGGGTATTTTCCCTTTCGGATGGGGATGAATCCAGCAACTTCTAAAGTTTCAGAGGGAACTGGAGATGAGCAGGGAGAGTGCTACATGTTTGAGTGGAGGAGAAGAACAGAGCAAGGAAAATAAGACTGTGAGCACCACCTGCTCTTCCACATCTTCTTGGCCACCCTAGATCACTGGATTTGAGCCGTGGAAATTGCTCCGGGGAAAACCTGGGTACAGCTCCTCAGCATCCTCAGTGCTCAGCAGTGCCTGCACTTCTGGGTGTCCTTGGGGCCTCTGTGGGAGGCAGCTTGTCCTGTCAAGGGGCAGTGACAGCCTGTGTGGCAATTCCATCTCACTGACACTGCTTGCACAAGGGACTGGTGGGAAACAGTGTGTGCAGCAGTGAGTCAAGTCAGCAGCTTGCTTGAGTGATTCCATTTTGGATAAAGGAATGCAAAAAAATGAGGAGAAAGTATTCAAATATTATTTTGTTCAGGCATTTAAAGCTGATCTTTTACATAGGAAAAAGAGCAGAGGATGAGGTTTTATCAAAAGCTATATATCGATCCTATGAAAAGCTTCACAATTGATAGCACTATCTTCCTGCTCTTGAGGAAATTTTAAAAATCTAATTCCAGTCTCTGTGACTCCCAGCTTTAGCTCCAAAGTCCAAATAGGATGGACCACAGTAGACAGGGCCTGGTCTGTGAATGCTGCTAGAACAGGCTTTGGACTGTGAACCTGACCTGCAGGTAGCCAGACTCCTGAGCAGCAACAGCAGGCTTGGGGTAAAACCCTCCAAAACCCCTTCTCAGTGTGGGAGCTACCCACTCCTAATGACCAGGGGTGCTGGAGACAAGCCCTGTGAGCACCATCCCCTGCACAGGTGGTGGGCACAGAGTCTTGTGCTCTTTACCCTGTGCAAAGCTGTGTCTCTGGGGACAGGTTACCCCATGGCCACAGAGCTGCCTTCGTCTGGGCTTTACCTGTGCACGTGGAGGGAGCAAACCTGCCAGGCTTGGGAACAGGGCTGCAGACATAACCCAGCTCCACTGCCAGACCTTTGCTGACAGAATGACTGTTTTATATGGCTATAAGAACAGCTATAAGTGCAGCTGTCTGAAAAGCAACAAAATCTATGATGTGTGTTTCTAAACCCAATGACAGCTGGCAGTGCTGCGCTGCAGCTCATTCCTTCTTTTACACGGTTTAGTTAAAACACTTCTCTGCAATCACTGTGATTTATCAACAAACTGCAGTTTCTGGAACAATTTAAAAGCATTCCCAAATAGGTAAGAAGTGGTCAGCTCTTCAAGCACTCAGCAAGCTCCCAAATGGCAGGCAGCTAGAGCTGGACAGGGACAGCTGATAGGAGGACCAAACGCCCTCCCTGGCCACCTCACAGGGAGGACAGGGCTGTGAATCTCATTGGGATGGGGCATGTTGAGGCAGGGGTACCTGGGCAGCTGCAGAGCATTACCCATGGATGGGAGAATGGTAATTTATAGAGTTTAAAGCTGGCTTCAGGTGCAAACATGAGCCATTTCTGTGCTGCCAGGAGAGGTGACTTGGTCCTTGCACAGAGCTGCTCCCCAGCCACATGGAGGGGGACCTCCTGTGACTGAGTCTGGCCTCTCAGGCATGAGAAACCCTGTGCAGCCCAAACCCACAGAGCTACATCCAAGATAATGCCATAGCTCACTGTTCAGCTGGATGTTGTAACACAAGGCAGAGTGAGAAGGCAAGCACTGCACCGTGCCTGTCCCCACACTCACCTCCTCCTGCCAGCTGTAGGGCAGGTGACAACAGCCATGATGGGAACCCACATAACCCCGTGCATCACTTGCTGCTCAGGCAAAATGCATCCACGTTGCTCTTCCAAGCTGCCACAGTTGCAAAGCAGAGGTTTTCTTTAGAAATCCTATTTCTAGCAGCACCTGAAGCACTAACACTGCAGCAAGAGGGTAGGTGTTTTCAGCACTTTCCTGCAAAAAGTGAGCTGGGCAGCACAGGCTGAGCAACACCCTGTGCAGATGCTGCATGGCTAAACAGGAATGAAAGATGCACAGGTACAAAGCATGCTTTTAACATGCTCATTTAATCTCAGTAAAATGCTTAGTCCAGGTAGGCTGTGCATCTAGCTCACCAATCCCCTTCAGCAGCTCCCATACTCCATTTTTTGCTGCCTAAACTGCTGTCTCGTGGCAGACACACGAAAGGCTTGATTCAGAAGAGCCTCACGCAGGGATGCAAGCCAGATCCACCCCACAGCATCCCTGGAGCTGCAGAAGGAGCAGAGCCTCGTACCAGGCCCTTTGCCTCCCACCCCCCAGATCTCTGGCTGCTCCAGAGCAGAGTGACATTGACCAGTCATGCGAGGAGGCTGAACTACCACATCGGGAACAAATTCAAACTGAGGGCTTCAGTGTTGCCAAACCCCAACATTCAAAAATCATGAGTCAAACTCACAAAAATCATGGGACTAGCTTAAGAAACCTGGTTTTAACACAATTTTCATTGTCTGCTGTTTTCAAAAATTTGGGGTGCCTTTATAAGATGTTTTTGAGCTCTTCTACTAGGAGAGTTAAAATCTGGCTTGCTCTTATTATTCCTTTTAGGCAGTTGATGTGCAGCAGAACAATCAGTTTACTTTACAAGTTGTTTGACTGCCTTTCCCATGGGCGGGGACTGCAGCTGGTGGCCAGGGATGGCAGGGGCACGCCTGAAGTCCCTGAGCGCCGGGCGCTGCAGCAGAAACGCTCTGCTGCTGCTGAACAGAGATCTGGCCACCTCCTCTTACAATCCCTAGCTATTGGGAAGCAAACCCAGAATCCACAAAAATCAGGTGCTTCGTTTTTTGTGGGTCTGAGTCAAAGTTTCCTATCGTGCGAGGAGCCGCAGTGGTGGTGCGCTGCCGAAAGCGCCTGTCCCGGTCCCGGCACATCCTCTCCTGCCTGCTGACCCCATTCTCGCCATCGTCCCTGGCTGCTCCTACTCAGCGGAGCAGCTGACTGCCCTGGGAGGAAGAGGGAGTGACTTCGGCTCTTCGCACACTTTGTGAGCTGGGCATCTGGTATTTTTCAAAACTCTGAAACATTTTAACTGAAAACTGTCTTGAAAAAAAAAAAAAAAAAGAACACCCAAAACCCCAACCAAAAAAACAACACATAAAACCGGAAATGTTTCAATCTGAAATCCTTAATTAAAACCACACTCTTTAGTACATAAAGAAGGAAGTTAAAACAGAAATGTACTTTTGCACATTACAGACAGCATTATAATAAACACAGAGATCTGCCAAGAAAGAGGCATTTTCAAGGCCAAAATAGATGCCTCCAGCTGCACTGGGATAATGTCAGAGGGCTCGTCTGCAGTGCCGTGTGGCTGTGTTTGAGCACAGCAGTGACCGACCAAGCCTGGCGGGCGAGGAACATGGCAATTACCGGTGCAGCCTGTGAGTGCTGCAGCAAGGACCACAACCCACTGGGGTCAGAGCTCCACTGATTCCCACAGACCCCAGACCTGAGTCTTAATCTGTAAAATATTTGAAGGAACTGGCCCTGGCTCTCTCTGCTCCTCTGGGCTCTCAGATATGGCTCAGCTGGAGGGACCCGGTTTGGCAGGAGCTCTCCCCAGCTATTCTTTGGGGGAATCTTGTAGCAAAGCACACAGGGTGGAGTCTGAACCTGATTTTGGAGGCACAGATGAATGGCTGGAAAAGACCAGCATCATTAGCATCATGTCCTGCACCGGGCAGTCTGGGACACACATGTGGAGTGCACTAGTCAAACCCAGTCCCTCAGCAGCACAGATCAGATATTTTATAAAGGTACCCACTGTCAGCTTAAAATCTGCTGCAATTATAGAAATCAGCCTACCCCTGTGTGAAATTTTGCAGTTATTTAGCATCCATGATCAATTTAGGCACCTGGCTTTGAGTCCAAACTTACCTGTTTTGGCTTTCTAGTGACTGGATCTTGCTATACTCTTGCTAGGTTTTTGTTTCTTGTGGATAGCTCAAGATCAAGGTCAAGCCTCCTCTAAATATACTTTCATTAAGTTGTGTTTGTTGCAGGTCTCCAGTATCTTCACAGTAATGCCTGATATTCCAACTTCCAATCAATTCTTCTCGTCTTTGCTGTCCTACAAGCCTTACCAAGCTCTGTCAACAAACCACTGCTATGTGGGGCATTTAGGATCTGATGAACCAACTGATTTGCTCTGAGAGGACAGGTCTGCTCAGACTCCTTCTCCTCTTCACCAGCTGCAGAGCCAAAGCAGCCTTGTCTGCACATAAGTGCCAGGAGAACAAACAAGACACGCTTAAACAACCACAGCAATTAGCCTCACACATGCTTCATGGAAAGATTGTTGGAGAAGATGCTGAGGTGAAATGGTGTCACCTGCTTAGGAAACAGAAGAAGGAAATAGGAGGGTTGATTGGGGTTTTTTTGTATGGAGGATATTCTGGGGTTCAAAGAGAGGTGAGAAACAGACTCTCTGCACGTCTCCAGGGACCAAGAAAAATAAAAGGGACACAGAAGATGTCCCACAGAATGTCATTAATAACAAACAGAACACAGAGGACATATTTTTGAGTGTCTGACTAAAGCAGCTGAAATAACTGGATTTGGTAGGAACTGGTAATTCTAATTACCATGTTATCTGCTAAAGACAGAGCAGGGCAGGTCCCAGACACTCCAAGCCATTGGAATGCGTGAAGAAAACTTGCTCTGGAGAAGGGAAAGTAACAGGGGAGGGGATGTTTATTACTTGTATATTATTGATAGAGAAAGTTGATTAATAGTCCAAAAATGGAAGTAAATTTGAGTGCAAGTGGTTACAAAACCAAAAAGCCCAGCAATTTAAGGCAGTGAAAGAATAAGAAAAACGGATTAAAGATAATGTATTTCCAAAAAAGCAAATTTGAACAAATTCAGGGCACAGGTCAAGAGGATCTCTGGGGAAGGGAGTTTAAGACAGCATTTCCCAACCAGTGAGACATGGAGAGGCAACAGCTGTGCTGTGGGTCAGGGGAGAGAGCAGCAGAAAGTACAGCAGGAAAATACCCTGCAAATACGTACAAATAAGAGGAAGAAAGAGGAAAATATCAACTGGTAACTCAGTGCAAGAGAGTAAGCAACATATTGACATAGAAACAGCTCTTTTTTTTAGTTTTCATCTGGACAATTAACTGTGACATGACTGGTGGTTACATTAATCTGAAGTATGAAAGAGCAGCAGACCTGAAGAAGGACAGAACAAATGAAAGATCACTTAGGAAACCTAAACCACCGAAGTGCTTAATAATCTCTATGAAGTCTGCGTCAAATTGTTTTGCCAAATACAGAAGATTCATATGTATACAATAAATACCTTTTCTGCATTTTTTCACCCAGAATTTTGCCACTATCAGAATGCCCTCTTACAATAATTCTGTATTTTGCTGACGTGGCTTTAATCCTGGTACACTGGCAGTATATTTATTGCTTTACCCCCTTGGGCACAGATGCATCCCTAATACTCTCAGCTTGTGTGATGGAGGTATCACCTGAGCAGGTTCATTCTTTGAAGGTGACCAGGGAAGAACAGGCACGACTCATAGTGATGTAAGCATCCAAAGAGCCTTGGGTGAACTCCCTTGAAGCTCCATACCTCTTTATATTCCTGGACAATAACCCAAAGCCAGCCCAGTCCTGTGGATCAACACTGCAGGTATATGGATTGGGATGGGATGGATGTTAAATTTCACAGCAGTCACCCTGCAGGCACTGCTGCCACACAACTCCTCTATGCTGGCTGGCATATCCTTGGTCACTGTAGTGATGGGGAGGGTGCTTACATAGCCTGCCAGGACAGCAGCTCCAAAGTGTCATCCATTAATGGCATCATGCCTAGAGGTGGCTGTCAAAACCAGAGCGAGCCACGCAGGCAGAAGAGGCAGAGGAGAGCACGACTCATTCGTGGTATGTGGGACTCAGCTAAACACACAGCAAAAGGCTGTGCTGTGAGTTACTCCACTCATGGAATGGATTTAGATGTCAGATGTCAGCTCTTTTCATGAGCAGATCCTCTGCATAACTTTTAATACATATGTGTACCCAACTGCTGAGTGACCTAAAGCACTGCCCTCCCTCCTCCTCCCTTCTTTCTACTGAAACGCAAATCCTTCAGCTGAAAATACATCAAACTCTGGAGCTAAAGAGTCATATTAAAATCGAGTATATGAGGTGCTGGTTTAAGCTAATGGTGTCATTGGCTTGCCTTCTGGGAGAGGGATCTGAGGTTTTTGCAATATACTTGTCAGACTTTTCAACTTACTCAGCTAAACAAATAACCACCGTTAAACCTCTGAAAGGGATTCTGCCCCAGCCAGAGGAGACAGCCTTCTAAGACAATTTTTGGGGATAAAGGTTGAGCTAAAAAAGCATAATTTCTCAGGGTTTAACTGACTATCTCACTTATTAAGTAAATGGTTTTATTTCTGGATATGGCATAATCTCTGCTGAAAAATAAATTCATGGAAAATATTAAAATCAACTTATTAAAATAAATCCTTCCCCATACTTCTTGTCAGTCTCTAATTAAATAATTCTACCTGAAAATCCCATCGACTCAGATTACTTATGGGATATGCCCACTGGCTCCCACCTTTGGTAAATGGGAACCATGTGGGCAGCATTAGAGAGGGAAGTGCAAGAAAAGGTGAGCCCAGTGAAAGGCAGATGGACACACCATGGCATGCTGGGGGAGATTAAAGGGAGACACCAAAGGAGGGATGAAAGCTTCTAACAGTGGAGAACAGGAAATTTTCTGTGTCTGAGGAAGGTTATGGGCTTGTTCTGAACAGGAAGGAAGGTGTTAGCAGCTGGAAGAAAAGACTAAGTCTTGTCCTGAGAGGAAATGCTTCAAAAGCATTTACTTTCCAGATTAGCAATGACCTTGCTCCATTTACTGCTGAGACTGTGGATGTTGGAAGCCTCATCCTGCAAAATGTGGCTTGTTGTGCATTATTGTACAGCTGACAAATGCTCCACGTTCTGAACTGAGAAATATGCTCACAGCACTCAGAAATGACTCAACAGATTCTCACTCAGATTTCAGGTCATCTCTTCAAACCCGCAGTCTGAAACTTTAGCATAAGGAATTCCTATTTAAAGAGAGGCGATAGGATAAAATTATAAAAACTCAAACCACAGACCAAGGGTTCCACATGATCTTGTGCTATGTCAGCACCAGGGGGACAAACAGGACAAGCATCTGGACACCAGGAGAACGAGTCAGCCACTAGGATCACCTCCTGGAGAGAAAACAGAGAGACAGAGGGTGCCCAGGATGAAAGCAGCAAACTTGGGCAGGCTCAGTCTCCCCCAAGCAGCACTGACCAGATCTGGTGGTGATATGCTGCTGTGCAACACAACAGCTTTGATCACAAAGACTGATGGCAATGAAGAAGCAGATATCTCCAGTGATTAAGGGAGGAATGTAAAATATTTTATGCACATGTGTGTAGAAACAGGCTCTGTCTTTCTAGACCACTTTTGGCCATCGAGTCAAGAAAGGCACAAAGGCAGCACTTGTGTTAGAAGAGGTGGCAGCAGCAGGGAGAAATTTATTGAGCTGGTTTGTCAGGCCCTAGTTGATCATAATTCCCTTCAGGTGAATTTTACTGGTACCCCAGTGCTGACAAGTTCTAGGATGGCAAAGACGACATAAGCCCACAACTATCAGAGGATCTGGAAAACCTAATTAGCTTTCTGATGGCTCTTCACTCAAATACAATCTAAGCACCACAAAGAGCAGAAGGGCAACCCAGCCTCCACAGTGGCCTGGAGGAGTTTTGGAAGTGCTGTTGATAACTATGCAGTGCCAGGAAGGCATTGCCTGGGACATTGCATGAGCGCTGGCTTTTAACCACCGTGTTTCCTGTGTATTCCATTTCCTGACACAAGAGGTGCTGCAAGTCCTATCAGTGATGATTTCCCACTTCTCAAAGGATGGAGATCTGCAGAGTTTCCTTAGCCTCTAATGGCTCCTTCCCAAGGACAGACTCACTAGGAGGTGTAAGCTATTGGCAGCTCCAGGGCCCAGAGGAGCTGTTGACCGTGTTTAGGCCGCGATCCAGAAGACTTGATTTCATCCAGCATAAGTGGAGCTGTTTTATTTATTCTAATGGTCTGATGGTGAGGGAGGAGTGCTCCCTGGCTGCCCAGGCCAGCCCTGTTCCAGACAAGAGGTCCAACACACAGCCCTTCTCAAGAAAACACTGCTCACAGGGACAAGGCACCCATCCTCATGTGCCACCTGGAAGCAAAGTTTCAGCAGAATCATGCTGCCTCCTAAGAGACATTTAGTCTTCTCTTAGACCGGTTGTCTGACATTCTGTGTCTTTGGCAGCCAGGTGAGCCCATGTGATTGCTCCACATCATGCTGGAGAACTGTTTGAGCATCCCTTCTCCAGCAATGGCCAAGAGGAGATACCTGGAGAAGAGCACAGGAAGGACAACCACAGCATGGTTGGCCTCCAGGAATCAGTGGCACAGGGCAGAAAGGATACAAGGCATCAGGAGCCTTACTTCCCAAATAAAAGCAATAGTAAGAGCCAGGATAAAATGACAGCCCCGGGACATCACATGCAACGTGGATATGATGAAACTCAACTCAGAGTAACCTGCTGTGCCACCCAAAGGTCTGAAAGCAAGATGTCCTAGCTCACATAAAAGAGTGAGAGTCTGCTGAACCCTCAGAACAGACTCATGCCAAATTATAAATAAAGATCCAAGAAGACTTGACACAATACTGAGGCAATGACTAGAGAAATGACTTATGAAGTGCACAATGAATGCCTGCAGGGCTGACCAAATGGAGGAGAAGCTTTTAAGAGCTGCAGAAGCTTTCCAAAGGAACAGAATTTGAGGAGTGCCAATTTGTGTCAAAGATTTTCCATCTGCGCACAAATAAATAAATAAGAAAGATGGAAGCAGACAGGGAGAAATCTGTGTTGTCCATCACAGAGCCCTATGTGGGTGTAGCTCCTCCAGTGCAGTCTCCAGCGAGACTGAAGTGCTGCAGATGGTCAGCAGTAGTCATCTGTGTGGGGCTGAGCTACACTTCATAGGTCCAATTCTGCCTCTGAAATGAATACTGTGTCCTCTGCATGTTCAAGGTGCTCTCCAGACCTGCACAGCACTGATCTCCCAGAGAGGGAGCAACAATGTCCCTCAGGCAGAGAGTGCTTTGGGAGTCCAGCAAGAACAAGGGAGCAAGAAAGGAAGATGTGAGACAATAAACAGAAGGGGAAAAGAAATAATTTTCCATGGCCAAGCCATGATATCCCAGCTCCCATTAACTCCTACTCCTGCTCTCCACAGCACCTCAGCATAAGGACACCAGCCTTGCCACCCACCAACAAATCCGTGGAGGGAGCAGAGAGGGAGGCATGGCAGGCAAAGAGGGGACAAAGGCAAGCCAAAGAGTGCGGGAGGGAAAAAATATTTTGGGGTTTATTTTTCACACAGGATTCACAACATTCCTCAGAAAATTTAATTTTGCTGTCCTGTTCTTGTTTGCTAACCAGAACCAATTTAATTTTAAAACAACACGCAGAGCCAACAGGGGAAAAAAACATTTTGCAATGGCTCTTCGCTCCCAGTTGGAACGGCGAGCAGAGCTTAACTCGTTCAGCTCTCGCAGTTGCAGCACCAGCTTGTGGGGAGCTGACCCAAAAAGACTGTGCCCAGGAGGAAGAGGGAACTCACTGGTGCCCATAAATGATGGAATAAAAATGGGTTTCTTTGAGCAACTTGATAGATTCCACTCCGCACATCTGTGGGGGCTGGAGGTGGTGGGAGCAGGGAGCAATTTGTCGCATGGAACATCTTCCTGTAGCCCTGTCTCTCCACTTGACAGCTCACTCCAAGGTTTGTAGAAAAAAAATGTTCTGTTGCTACATTTAGCAAAGAGCAGAAAGCTCCTATTCCTCTTCCACTACCAAGAGCTTGCACATTTCTCATACCAGCATGTGAGTCTTCTGTGGTTTTATGCCTTGTTGTGACAGTTTGGTAAACAAGCTGATAAAAATCAAGAGCTTTTCAAAGGCAAGGTTAACACACTCATGTGCGACCTGGCTTGTCAGAGAACACCAGAAACTCCAAACACGTTGCTTCTGCTTTCCATCTGCATGAGCTTATTCAGACTAAAATAACAAAGTGTGTTTCCTGATCTCCATCAACGTAAATAGAGCCATTAAACTGCAAGGCTGTTTACATTCTGGGAAATAGTCATTGCATTCATCCTGATTGCTCCTCATCCTGCAGCCCCAGCGTCCCCACACTGTGCTAGCCGTGGCTCTGCTGCAGCCCACAACCCCACTGACCACCAGCTAACACCAGGCACTGGGACCTGCCACGTCTGTGCCACAAAACCAACGGAAACCCCTTTGCAAATATTGTATGCTGGTGTCCAAATTTGGTTTTTATAACTAGAAACAAGGACACACTTGAAGGATCCAGCTCTCCCAGTTGTAATATCTGGCAGGCGTAGAAGTGGGAACATTCACATTTTATAAAAAGAGATCTTTTGGTAGGTAAAATCATAAACATTAGAGCAGAAAAAAAACCCTGGAGCTTGCCAGTGGTGTGCTTACAATAGCTCTTCTTCTGCGTCATGCAAGCACCAACACCCCAACACAAGCACGTAGAGATAGCCCGGCCTCTGTCCCAGAGGATTCATGTCCTGGAAGAGGAGGGGACGGTGCCATCTGTAAGCTGTTGCATCCCAGAGCATCAGAGCCAAACACTGCGCTCTTTTGGCCAAGGCACCCCATCTGCTCATAGAGGAGGGCTGAGAGCAGACATTGCCCAGCCTTGTGGGGGTCTGGCCGTGCCAGTCAGCACCTCTGCACTCATATGAGCATGGGGCTCCTGCGTGCTGACAGGGACACGTGCACAGTTCCTGGGAACACGTGCCATTCTCGATGCTGGCCTGCACTGCTAGATTCCTTACAGCCCTAATAGGTGTTCCCTGCAATTGTGGGAGACTGTTGTTTTTTGTTGGCCTAGCTTCACCTGCAGAATTGTCAGGAATGAGGATTCCACATTTGGAAATAATAACAAAAGGATAAAACTGGGCAAATAATGATGCAGGCCAGGTCACACATTCCCATTTTATTAGACTCAAACCCTCCTGAAAGAATTTCCTTGTATCTGCGTGTAATAGCTAAGTGCAAATATTTTCTAGAGGACATTCTGTTTCACAAAATGGAGGGGCTCTGTTTCTGTGCGGGTTACATCATAAATTATCCATTATAAGTGTGGCAGATTTTGCCTTCATGCTCGCTGTGTAACAGCTCTGGACCTGCCCTTGTGGCTCTGCCTGGCGAGCCAGCTCCACAGTTCCACAGATCCATCACAAGCATTCCCCTCTGCTGGGCCAGAGAGTCTCTGCACTACCACTCCTCACAGCTCCTGTCCTTGTCTCAGTCCCAGATGAAAATATCCCTCTCCTCTTTTGCATAAGGCTCTTCTCTACCCTCTCCCTCTGCTAGCAATTAACTCACTGGAGCATTTGTGAAGCAGAATGAAAGACAACAAGGAAGATAAAAGGTTAGTCCCATTCCCCACTGTCCTGATGGGGACAGTGCCACTCTGCCCAGCTTTGTGCTGTCTGGCAGTGTGTGGCAGGAAGCCCACAGAGTATGGACAAGCCTAAAGAAGACAGGAGTGCAAGTGCATTTGCTTTAGCTGCTGATGTTCTGCCAATGGCATCACATGTAACCATTTAACAATGGGGTTATCAAACCCAGCACATCAGCTTTTACCTTGACTTCCAAGGATCTGTGCCATGCAGGCACTGTTTTTAAAACAGTGAAGCAAATATGGATTTGCACTTGCATTCAAGCAACAGTGAGGTGGGATACACTGCAGGAATGGCATGGCCCTGGGCAGAGCCAGTATGTCCAAGGGGAGCAATCCTGCCTTGATTCAGAGCTGTTAATCATATTCCAGGAACCACTGCAGGTTCTAGAGTTACACACGCACTGGGAGACAGGCTTTCGTCACAGACCTGTAATTAAAGGGAGATGTCAGTGTTGCATGTTAATAATTTGGAACATCAGTTATCCTTGGAACATCAGTTATCCTGGGAGTTCAGCGAATTTAAAAATATAAGTATTTTGATAGAGCTCATCAGTTAATATACCAACTTTAACTCCAAATAAATCAAGAAGGTTTGGTGTTTTTATGCCAAGGTATTTCTGCAGAAATAGAAAGTACCTCAGTGTAAGCATAGAAAGTCTCAGCCACAAACCAGGCAGGCACAGCATGTCAGCACGGAGCACCTTACATCTGTCTCTCTGCATCTAAAACAGTTAAAGAATTACCCAGTACTTTGCCCAATAAACTCTAAGTATCATTACAACCCCTCAGGTTTTCTTTGTGGGGAAGATAGAGTGAGAAAAAGATGCCTGTGGCTAGATGATGTGTTTTAATCGTGTCCAGCCCTTTCCATTTGAGGTGTACGTATCAAGTGTCTGTCCAAACAGGAAGGACGCACACACAGGATAGTCAGAACAGCTGAAACTCATGCACTTGAGAAGGAAAAACATCTCCCAGTTGTGCGTGGGTTGGCTCTGAGGATCAGGAAATACACAGAAGACAATGCCCAGGGACAGGGCGATCTCAGCCATGGGACGTGCTTGGGCAGCTGCAGGGGTGTCACTGAAGAACAGCCCACTTTGGGTTGGGGATGGAGAGAACACCATCCCATGCACAGGCTCAGACCTGCTCAGAAGACACCTAACCCAGATGGGAGAGGTGAAAGCAGCAGCCATGAGCTGTTCTCAAGTGCGTGGCAATCTTTCATTGTCAAAAAGGCTGTGCTGGCCAGAAATGTTACTACATTATTCAGCATTAAAAAACATTTTCCACTTAAGAACAGACACAAGTTTGAAGCCAGTGTAAAAGCACCCTCTCAATCAGTAGTAACAATGGCATCATTCAGTTCTGCTGATGCTTCAGGAGAGATCAGTACTTCTGCCTGTATGGTTTTAATAAAAGCAGCCAAACAATCCCAGTATGGGCTCTCTAGAAAGCCCTGTGGAGGGTTGTGCACTTGAAAAAGGAGCAAGGGATTCATGGCAGTTGAGGTGGTACTTGTGTGGACGCAGCTGCCCTGGGATAAAGATGTTCCTGGCATAAGCTGAAGAAGTACAGAGCTGTAGACAGACAAGCCCCTGGAGACACAGAAGAGAATTATGGAGTGTTGAGCTAATTAGGTTCACAGCCTTAATTATTGGAGCACTACAGCTGATAATGCAAAACCAGCCTTGTAAACAAGCTTCTATTTTCAGCCACTCATGCCAACAACTTTCTTCTGAAAGCATCTGCTGCACAACTCAGACTTGTCACATCCCAAGGGCACATTCTAGAGAGTGCAAAGAGATCCTCTGAAGCCCTATAATATCAGGTAATTAGAGCAAAAGAGATCTTGACAATTGCCATCTTAAAACAAATAATGAAAACACGATGGAACATTTCAAATTCATATGTGGGCTGGAATACGCATGGCTTAAGTGCTGGCTGAAAAAAACCCAAAAACATGGGAATTCTGTTTTATAGACGGCTTGCAAACTTTCAGCTTCTCTTCAGAGCACCCTCCCCAAGATCAGAGGAAAAGGAGGCAGAGTCCCACACAGGCTGTCTGCTAATCCCAGGAGAAGACAGGTGGAGTCACAGCCTCACACCTTAACTGGTCCCATCCTTCTGCCCACGCTAAAACTTTGTAGAGGCTCTGAAGGAGGAGGAACCATCAGATCACCTTGTCTGACCGCCTGTGCATCACACATTATTGTATTTCACCCACTTATACATGTGCTGAGCTAAATAACTCAAATTTGGCTGAACCATAGCTTCTATAAAGAGAGCCAGACTGAATATAAAGCATTACAAGATGAAGAGAAACTACCTTTTTATTTTTTTTTCCCCTTAGGTAGTTTATGTAGCTGGCTAAATATTTGTGTCCCAGTTCTAACTGGAATTCTTCAGGTTTGGCTTCCAGACCCTGATTCTTGTTCTACCTCTAGTCATTAGATCAAGAGACCTTGCAGTAAATTATGTGTTTTCTTCATGAGACCACACAAATCAATCCACATTTTAGGTTTGTTTTTTTTTTTATACATTGAACTGCCCAGGTTTGTGAAGGCTCCTTCACGAAAAGCACCCAATACCTCTTGGTACCCAGTGGAGTTCCCTCCACTCCACCACCTTTGCTCGTCCAGCTGAAACAGCAAGTTGAATGAGTTCAATATCAGTTTCAAATGGTGCATGGAGAGCCCAGGGAAGAAGAAGTAAAGAGTAAAGACAACTCTCAGTGACAAGGAAAAAGCAGGGGAGCTTGGAGATTGCACCAAACTCTGTCCTGCAGAGGGCATAAACTTCCAGTTACAGCAACACCCAAAGAGCCATTCCTGCTCACATGAGAGTCACACATCAATGCAGAGAAAATGGTCCTTGAAAAAAACCTCAATCCATACAAATCTCAGAAAAGGTCATCACATCATCGAGGCTGCTGTCCCACACAGCCAAATGTACCTTCTAGAGCCACCTTCACTGAACTCAGTATTTTGAATTTACTCAATAGCAAAAAGCATCAGATTTTAATTTTTTTTTCTTAAATGGAAAACAAATGATCCACTTTTATATTGCTGCCCACTCAGTGAAGCATTAAATGTTTCCTGGGATAGGGTGAAAGTAATGATGTAAGGTTTTGGGAGCCTCAGACACAGGGCAGCTGGAATAACTGGACTAACATGAGCTGTCAACATGTGAACAAAGATATCAACTATGAGATGGGATTCTTGGGAATTTAAATACACACTTCACAATTCCCAGAGCAGACAGTGATTTATGACTCACCCAATTATCCCTGTCTCATGATGGTGTATAGCAGAAACATTAATGAGGGAACCAGAGCTAAGGGGACACAAATATGGACAGATTTCCACATGGACAGGCATGATATGATATCACTTGTGATATTCCAGTGCCCACCCAGGGGAATGTGGGCTGGGTAAATGGGGGAAAGAAGGTAGAAGAGGACCAGGTCACATATTTCTGCTGTGAGTAGCAGTTTGAAGAACAGGAGAAGCCAAGATGCTGCACTTCAGTCCTGGGAGAGTGTCAGTGACTGACAAATCCAGCTCAGATCCCCAAGGTACTGCAAACTTCAGGGCAAACCTGCTTTTTAAATGATGATGCATTTTGTTATTTCATACCGTCACCCTACCATTGTAAACACACAGGGTTAGGCAGGTTAATGTAACAACTTGTACCGAAGTCCTGCTTAGTGCTACACCTGAGCTCAAGGCTCTTCACCACTAACCCCACCCACGCTACATCCCAGAGAAGTCATGTCAGATGAGCTGCAAGCACACTGCTCTGTCCATCCTGCACAGAAACTGGGGGGGCCTGTCCCTGCCAAGGCCACACCCCAGTGATAACTGTGTCATTATCATTTCTGTGCATCTTTTATTTGACAGCACTTTCCAACTTAACCCCGGCCAACCCCCCCCTCCCCCCCCCCACTTAATTGCAAGGACTTAGTCATTAAGAAAGTAACATGAATTGGCAGATTATGAGCAACATCTTTCCTGGAAAAGATGAGCCTGAGTTGCTTAATAAATAACATGATAGCAGAGAGGGTGTTTAAGATTCAGGGGTCACCAGGCACCCGTTACCATCACAAAAGCTTTTACAGGTTCTCTTGGACCTCCTAAAGAAGCCACTTAAGAAACAGGTATGAAATCAGTAAGTCACAAAATAGCAGAGCTGTGTGCCTTCCTCATTTCAAAACAGAGGGCAAGCACCATGAAATAAAAAGAGATTCAGGGGTGGTTTTGGGTGCATTTCTTATGCAGAATGGATGTGAGGATCATGCAGCATAGGGAGGCACTTGGGACACAAAGAAGTTGTTTCAAAATCATCAGTATCAACAGAGACAGAGCAGCAATTTTAATTTCAATCATGACTTTTAATTAAAGGAAGCACTAACGTTACAATGAAAACATACAGCCAAAGCATGGAAGGTGTCTGCCTCCACACTGCTTGAACAGAAACTTCCTTCAAACACCAGGAGGCACCAGCATCCTGACAGGGATGAACTTCTGTGGGTGATGCTCACAGTGCACAAATGGATACCTAGGAATTAGCTTTCTCCAGCTGAGCAAGCACAGCTTTTTCCTAAGCATGAGGTTTCTATTTGCATCTAGCCTCCCATATCCCTTCATTTTCTCCCAGGCTTTCTGGTGGATGAATATCTCCACTATCCATCATCTTTTTGCCCTCTATAATGCTGCCAAAGACTTGTACCTGTCTGTTAAGTTACTTGAAGTAAAACCTTGCTTTTTCTCCTCGGAATATGATACCCCCCACCACACACACACCATGTGTGTATCATAATCCTGGGGAACTGGAGCAGTTCCCATGTGCCCAAGCAGCCCCTAGCCATCACTGCAACCACCAGCACCAAGACTCCTCTTCCTATCATTATTATCCCAAATACCATCACACCTGAACTGCCCCAGGCGGAACACTCTTTTGCATATGATGCCCAGCTTATTTCTGAGCATACAAAGTTTCATGTCTGTCTCTAGTTAGCTTCACTCTGAGACACTTGGATGCTGAGCAAGCCGAAGCCTGCACATCTGCTGGGATGAGAGATGCACTGTGGAAGCTAAATCCCCAGGGTGCACACAGTCCATTTGTCTTTTCTTGCAGCAAGCTGAAGTGAGGACATGCCATAACACCTAGTGCTGTTCTCCTCCTCATCCCTTCTGCCAGGCTGCTCATTCAGTGAGAGAAACCCCTACCAAGGATAGAAACCTGTGGGAGCTCAAGTCCCAGTCCTAACACAGGCTGGATTTAACTTTCTGTTCATAGATTCTGTCAGTGGGAGTAGGACTCCCTCAGTGCCCGAGGAGGGGGCTACCAGAGAACTGTGCTCCCATGTCAGGAGTCGATAATCCAGACAGCAGGAAGCCAGTGGTACTCAAGCATGTGGCACTACGGTGTTGGAGGCTCTCTTCCCTCAGAAGTCACTTCAGGGAATGTGTTCCATGGAGTGGTCCCCATCCCCAGGCACCTCCAAGCTTCACAGCCACCCAGACAGGCAGCAGGCAGCACTAATGCCACTGTGTGCCAAAGCACATGGCACTGCTCCAAGCCTACAAAAGCCACCAGCATGGATCTGCTCTCCAAGGTCTCAGTAAGCATTTCTGCAAAGCATAAACTCCTTAAACCTCATGTTTCTGGAACTTAAATCTGCCATTTTAAAGCAGCTTAAATGTGATGCGAACACTAATAAAAAGACCATCCACCAGCTCTGCTGCTGCTGCAAAACAGCTGGCTTTGAAGCTGGCTAATTCACTTAGCAGAAGCTCAGCCTTGTCGTGCTCTTGAACAAGGATAGAGGGACTGCAGGAGCACCACTAACAGCAAAACCTACCTAGGTTGTTTCTATAAACTGCTCAGGGCACTAACAAATTCAGCAAGGAGAAAAGCACATGTGCTTTCCTGCTACAAAGGCAATGTGAGCAGCCCAAGTGCATGAGGTAAATCACACATGAGCTTTTTAAAGCAGTGGCTGTGACCATTTCTGGGGTTTGGGACGTGATTGCCCCAAGGGAACACATGGCTGCGTGACACACAGCCCTTTGCTGGGATTCACACTCTAGAATTCACTGAAGCTAAAGCTTTCATTGTATTTTCACTGTGTTTCAGGGCTGGGTAATTTTATGAGCACTAATAACACTTAGAGTTAAGTAAGATACGCCTATGAAAAGGTAATCAAATGTCATGCATGAATCAAGAAACCACTAGTGGTTCATTCAAAGAAGGCTAAGGAAATGGCAAAATAATTATCTTTGGAAGAAAAGAGGAGATGAACTTAAATATTAGCAATTAGCAATATGTACTTACACATCAAGAAACCTTACATCAGTAAATTAAACAAGGGCTGGTGCTTGGGGAGACGGGCACAGCTAGCTCAGAGGTGGGCTTCTGCTGGGGCTAAGATCACCTGTGTCCAGATTACAGGCTAGAAATGCAAGAGGGGATGGATATGACCTAAATTAGGCATCACCACCTTGGTGATGGAGGCATTCCTGCATTGATACAGCAGAGGATTAAATTCTGCAGCTACCCAGTCCTAGGCTGAGAAGGGAAAATCACATCAAGGAGGAGATTGGAGGTCAGGAGTGGGGAGGAGACACAGCTGATACTGCTGAAGGCTGGCTGTGCTGTGCTCACAAGAAGTTCCTGCTGATCTTCTGCCACAGCCACCCCGTGACTGTGGTGGATGTGGGTGGTGACAGCAGCACTGCTTGCTCTCAGTCTGTCTGCCCCTGCTCCACTGTAGGGTCAGTAGGATGCTGTGGGACAAGGCATGTGCAGACACAGCCACCAAACTCCTTCTGGTCGCAGGGGACTGGTGTGCACGATGCCCATCACGTGGTTTTTGCTGAAGAGTTTTCCTGAAAGGTGAGTGAGCCTCCCATCAGAGGAACACACCACTGATCTGCCCAGCTCAACAGAAACAACGACTGAGGGTTTGTTTATGGAGTAACCTCCACATCCTGGTGCTGCACTAAATCACCCTCCTGGTCCATTCTCAGTGCGGAGAAAGCAGGCTAGGGATGTGGCTATGGCAGGGTGTGTTACTGCAGTCAGGATGCATTTCTGCACCCCATGTGGTGGCACTGGGCTCCTCTTGTAATTCACATTTTTCTCCACTGCACTGGCCCCTTGGGATCCTGGGCTGGGAGTGGAAAGGGAAGAGATGCTACAGCACTTGTCAGAAAAGATTTCTGGATACAGACTTTGATCATAGGGAAGAAGGGGCAGGCTGGGACATTTATGCAGGAAACAAATCCCCAAGAATCCCCGCTTCATTGCAGTGTAAGGAACAGTCTTTTTTCCCTCTGAGCTCCACACAGATTGCAGGGGGAAAAGACCCAAAAAGTAACCTCCAGAAAAAGCATAAACTCTGGCAAATTAAATGTAAGAGCATAATAAAGCAAATAAAAAAGATTTTAAGAAACAACTTACTAAAGCCTTTAAAACTAATAAAAGCTTTTTTCAAACACATCAAAAGGAGGAAGGCTGCCAGGGAGTCTGTAGAGCCAGAAGATGGCTGAGGGAAAAAGATAAGACGACAGCAGAAAAGTTAAATTAATTCTTGGCATGTGTACGAAACAGCTTGAGAAGGTTCCCACAGCAGAGCCTTGCTTTATGTGGGATGAGCCAGAGGAATGTCTCCAGCCACAGCACCAGGCACAGAGGTGCAGAGACAGGGGCTTGTGGAGCTGGGCAGGACAGGGGAGCTTTGGTCCTTGCTCCTCACGGCAAAGGGAACACCGGTGCCAGGAAATCACAAGGTGGAAATATCAACTCGTGCAGCCAGTGCAGCTTCCCTCCCAGCAAATGTAATCAGGCAGAGGAGCTCATTACCAGAGGGGCTCTGAGGGTGGTGCAAGGCTGGATGGATTCCCTGGACTCTGAGATGAATGAATAGGAAGAAATGCACCATCAGCTTTAGGTGATACTCTGGCAATTCCACAATTCTGCCCAGGCTCTCCCTTTCAGGCAAGAGATGTAGGACATCCCTCTGAGGGACAGAGAAGCAGTCCCTAGAAGGAGAGAAGGCTGAAAGTGGACACCCAAATGAGACTTGCCATCACCCTCATTATTGCTTTAAGCCTGTTATTTGGGAAAATGTCCCAGTAATTAGGATTTAGAGTGCAACTTATAAGTAAAGGGTGGCAGGGGAGAGAGGGAGCGGTGCTGCAAAATAGGCCAGTCTTTTGGGGGTTCATAAAAATTTTGCTTGTGGGTGCTAGAGAGGTCAAGGTCTGTGCCTACAACCACACTGGAAATGCTTGGTCATAACCAAACCTGAGCCATCAATAGCATCGGTTTGAGCTCCTGGCTGCTTCCAGCACAAATTTGATGTGATTTGGTACCAAGCACACTCTGCCATCGTCACTCACATGGCTCTGAAGACAAATCACAGTATCCCAGATGATGAAATCAGGACCAGGGTGCTTATCCTGAGCAACACTTTCTTGGGCTCACAGGGTGCCTCCCAGGAGAGGCTGCTGCAATGCTGTCTGTGACAGGGCTGTATTATCAAGGTTAATATTGTTCTAATGGAGAGAAAAAGAACACAAATATAGGAGTGGTAGGAAAATTGGGGGTTGGAGGTGGAAATGTATAGGCTAAGGAGAGGTGTAATTTTGTAACTGGACTTTTTTTTTTCTTTTTTTTTAAGTATCTAGACTGTTCTGAGCACTGCACAAGCCCCTTCCTCTCGACACCTGCTTGCCCCCCTGCATTTTTCAGCCTCAGTTTTTTCATCACTGAACCTTCCCGATGGGTCAGAGACAAGTCCTGATCCATTTCTCAAACGTACAAAAATGGATTTAGCCTACCAGGGCACGTGGAGCCTCCTGGATGAGAGGGTTCTGCACTGCCACCATGGTCCCCTGACACCTGCAAGACACCCAGCATCTAAAGGAGCTCTGTAGACAAAAACCCAGGAAGCCAAACACCTGGATATTGATATCTTCTATATTTGAGCCTAATTGCCACACACAGCACAGTGGAAAATTTCAAAATTTCACCAAAATAAAGAGCTTACAGATTATATGTTTACATATTTAGTTTGAAAAAAATAATCAAGTCTCACTTTCTTATTCACTTTGATTTCCTTGGGACAGGAAATGCAGGCTTTCAATCTGGCTATAGCAAGGGGAAATTTGCAGATGAATGGAAGATGGCTTTGCTCCTAGAAATGCTGGCATAATGACTCTGCAGTGAGATACCAAAGAACTTCAAGCTATTCAATTTATTCTAGTGACAGATAGCATGCCAATCAACTCTTAAGCACCGGAATACGTTAAAAAGATTTTTTTTTTTAATTATACATTGCATTTTAATTTATCAAAGCCAGGGCAGTTTTTAGAGACAGAATGAAGCAAGACAAATGTATGCACTAGAAATAAGCCTCCTTTTTATACATACATACAGTGAAGGCAGTTAATCATTGGAACAATTTATCTGCATTGTGGATGATTCTCCATCACATGTTATCTTTTTAAGGCAAGAATAGAAAATTTTATTAAAATCTGCTGTGGTTCAACCAGAAGCTGTGAGTTTAAAGCCGAAATTTCTAAATAAGATTTTTTGTTCAATGTTATTATGCAAAACAGACAAGATTATTGTGTTAGAGTGTACTGACCTTAACAGTCAAGATTGATTGTAATGAGAGAGGTTTCCCATTAAAAGAAATTATATTAAGGGCATTAAATTGTATTTCTTTGAACCACTCTGAAAATTCTTGCTTTGATATAGTGTTTATTTAGATACCAAAAGGTACTAAGACTAATCATGGAACTTTTGGTTAACATATATTTAATATAGCACAATAGACTTACTGAAGCACGTAAAATATCTGAAGTATATTAGAAGTTCAAAACCTTGTAAAACTATGGATTACTAACCCAGTGCTATGAATGCATTTGGGGATTTAATGGGATGTTGCAGGATATTAATTTCCACCCCCTCTCCATCACAGCAGCAGAGTGAAGGGAAAGCTCCTCTAGTCCCTCTAGCAACAGAGACAACATATTAGAGTACAATAATGAATTTCTGCTGGACTTGCTGAGGTCTGGATGCATGAAGGTCCTTCTCTGGTTCACACATGTCCTCCACTAATACAAACAACTGCTGACAAGAAGGAACACTGAACTTTGAGTCAGAACTAAAATAGGTAGAATAGTCAAATATTAAATTAAACAGAGCTCCAGATCAAACTTTTCCACATTAGATTGAGCTCCAGTCTGTGCACACCACTCAACCTCTTTTAGACAACACAGACACAATCAGATCTGATTCCTATTCCAGCTAAGGATCAGTTCTTAATTCCCTTAAACGAAGTCCAGACACGAGGTGCCACATGTTCCTAGGCTTTGTGGATTCTTAAATATTTTCCTTCTTCATCTACACGCTCGGGACACCTGAGCACGCACCAGCCCGGAGCAGGCAGACACACAAAGGTGGCTTTTGGCCAGGCATGCTCCTCTGCAGCGAGACATTGCAAGACTCTGCCTAGTTCTTGCTCAGCTAAAAGGTACTGCTATTTGAACTGGCCATGAACAGCCCAAAAGGACAATGAAATTCAGGCATTTCCCATAGAAGCCAAACTTGTAGTGGACTCTCATGCTCCCAGGTGTGCTTCTACCCCAGCCATGTTGTAACACCTTACATCTGTGCATGGCCACGGCTTTGGTAAGGTAAAATTACCCAGCATCCAAGGGAAATTTTTTCAATCAATCAATCTACAGCTAAATTTTCCAGTGCTTCAGTCCAGCTGTGTTATATTCAAAACTTTTATCTTTGAATCTGTAAAGCAATAGAGCTGGCTGGTGAAGAGCTATCAATTTATGCTGTTTTCTTAATTTCCAAGCCCTTTCAGTAACTTGTGTTTGTGTTGGGCAAGGAAAGAGGAGTAAAACCCGGACTGGTCCAGATCAGTAACTTCAGGTTTTCACAGCACCCTCACCCTAATGTTTGGAAGGGCTGCACATCTTCACCCACTGATCTCCCTTCTTCTCAGCTGTCTTTGTTAACAAACACTCACATGCCACAGGGAATCAACAATGGATATGTGCTTGTTTGCAACTCCTCTAAATTAAATCGGAATGGAAGGAATGAAATAAGTTAATGAAACTATTGAACAACACTGGACTTGGCCCTTGAGGCTTTCTGCATGATTTCTCTTCCCAGTTTGACAGAGAACTAGCTGTATTTATTTATTTGAATATAATTTTTTCACCTATTTTGTAATTCTTTCATCCAGACCAAGTGTCCTTGGTTTGCTTTAGAGACAAATACTACCTCACAGTCAAAATATATCAGAGCTACTATTACCTTCCCAAATCAATGGTTGTCAAAAAAGGAAAACAAATTTGTTCTTGACTGGCCTTGGTGAAACCAATGTTTCTTGTCATCTTATCATCCTGGAAGTGTTTTTAAATTGGTTCATAATTTGTTCTAGTATCTTCTTCATCATCAAAGTGGAAATGACTGGTTTATAGTCACCCATGTCTCCTGTCTCAGAGAAGAAGGATTATGCTTGTTGTGCTCTTTTTGCCAGGGCACGACCTGTCCTCTATGGACTGCTAAAGGTGGCTTAATTATCTACATACTCTTCAAAACTGACCCATTGACATTAAGGCCACAGGAGACCTGTGGAAGCAGTTTCTGGATAAGCAATTTCACTGTCACCATCGGGTGCCACCATGAGCAGAGCCAGCTCAGTGCCAGCAATGACAGCGTGGCTTCAGGCTAAGGGTCTGCAAGTGTGGGCTCACCAGCAGTTGTTTACATGTGTTTGTCTGAAGTTAGGAAAAAAAAAATAAAATAAGGAAAAAGGAAAGAACAAGAGAAAATGAGCATTTTAATTTCCCAATAAAATCTATGCCACAGTATGAGTCATTGTTTGCTTTTTTACACTAGTTGGGAAAGTCCTTCTGGTTTTAATAACTAATACTGCTGAGTTCAATAAAAAGCGCTTAATTTAATTTAATCCAAATCCTGATTAATGCCAGCTTCCCCTGGAATTTTATCTTTGTTTTAATTTGAGTCACTATGTTAAGGGGAAAAAAAGACAGAAGGGGTAGAAGTCAATTAGTTTCTGTGCCTGTTTCTGGGCAAAACACTGGAAAATAGAAGATTGACAAGTATGGTCTGAAAGTCTATTTTTCCCCATTCCTTGGGCTGACTTTCCCCTAAGAATGTAATGTTTGCTTAGTCTTAAAAAAGGAAGCTTAACAGCTCACAGCTCAGTTTGGAAAATAAAATATTCCAGGGCCAATTAGGATCAGATTTCTTTGCTGGAACTATATTGCTTTTAATGTGTTAATATTCAAGAGATATGCTACTGTTTAATTGGACACAGAGAGCCCTTAAAGCTTGAGAGCTCTAACATGAAAACAGCCAGCCTCAGTCATGGGCTCTGGAGTGGCTACAGAAGGAAATAATCTGGGATAAAACCTCTGATAAGAGGTTTTCATCCTTTCCCTACAATTGTCTGCACGTATGTTTATTCAGATTCATATCTTGTACAAATAACCAGTGCTAACAGATTTTTTAGGCTGGAAAAGTTGAACATTCAAAAATCTAGGGTAGACGAGCTGCTGATACTGGAGTTCAACACCCTCTGTGGCTGCAGGGGGATTGGCTCTGCCCAGCATCACACAGGAGTCCCGTGACGGCGCCAGGGTTAGGATCCAGTTCTCCCACATCCCTCACCAGTGCCTTAACTACAAGTAAACATTCCCTCTCTTTTGCAGTTCTCTATCTTATTCTGTGCAAGGAGTAAGCCAAGGTCCTGCCAAGCCAAGAGTTTCTAATTACATGATCACATACTCTTGTGATGCATATATGCAAGGGAACTGAATTAAGGGTGCATGGGCCTGGGTATTTTCTAACTTTTGTATGACTAATTTCTGCAGCTTTACAGGAAAGGTTTTGGATATGTTGTCTATGATTACCTTTCATTACAGTCACAAGAGAAATAGAAATGAAATTATGCAAACATACAGGACTACTTGCAAAAGTCTGCAGCAGAACCATAACTCAGAAGCTTAAAGGAGCAACATCGGCCTCCATCTCTTTAGCAAACAGAGCAACTTCTGGGAGCAGACGGCTGGAGCATTAATTACATAACAGGAACTTCACTACATATGGGCTTTAGGTGGTTTTTTCCCTTCCAGTAGCCAAGGATGGTGGAAATTATCAAGTCTGAGCTCTTTGTTGTGCTGGAAGCAATTGGCAGCAGTCTGGCATTGGCAGGTGCTGCATGCTCATTCTCACATGCTGCTTGAACAAAAACTAATTTTTTGTGTGTTAGAGACCAGCAAAAGTATGAGCATATGTTGCACAGAGAGAGGGGGAAACACTTTTCTGGATTTACTTGCTCCCATCTCATCCCATCTTCCCGAATTGCCAAGACAAAGGAAGGGGCACAGATATCATCCCCTTCTCCCTGTGGAGCCCCAGTTCCAGCCCTCATCCTCCTCCTGCTAAGGTGAACACAAAGGAAAAACAGACAAGATACACGAGCAAAGAAAAGGGTTAAAAAATTGATGAAGGAATTAGTGTGTCAATGATTATCTTTTCAAGGAAAAAAAATTTTCAAAGGAAAAATGAAAACCATGTCAGTCGAGAAGTACATACAGGGCTTTGAGCCTTCAGTTGTGCACAGAGTAGTTAACCAAGCTCATTACTCAAAGCGGGGACTCATGGGAAGGGGGGCTACCACCACCATCAGCCTGGCTACACAAAACCCAGAGGGAACCATCTGCACCCTGCAGATCCCTAGAGTGACTCGGGGTTTTCCTGCTCACACCAGCAATAATGGGAAAGGGATTCCAGGCACTGCCCCTGTACCTTCTAGGAAATTCCTTCCCTGTGGTTGTTGGGTAACTCTTCTCTAATAAAAATTAAACAAACAAATGTAATAAAGAGTTTTATTCAGAATAGAGGCCAATTTACTAGTAATGGCAGCATTAAGGTCCTAAAAGGGTATTGAATTACAGAGCAGTAAAGCCACAGAAAACAGCCTCTAGTTCTAAAATAGCTACAGGTGCCAAAACTAAGTAGGACCAAATTACCAGCTTGTTTCCAGTGTTGGCCTGCAAATACTCAACACAACATGAAAAATGAATAGCAAATGATTGGCTTTATATTAAGAAAAAGTCGTTTGAATATACTAAATGTGTTTCATTGTGCAATTTCTATATTTGCTCTGTTCTCCAAACCAGAATTATTCACCTAATGGATAGATTAATGAGATGACACTAAGCAGAGGGGGAAGGTCGTCTATAATCAGGGCACTCGCAGACAGTGTTTATAAAAGCTATTTAACAACACCAAGGATGAGTACACTGCACTTACAGCTAAAATGCTTCTAGGAGGGGCTGAACACCTGCACTCCTCAGCACGCACAAAGGCTTTAAACCAAACCAAATCTGCCTTTGTGTGAAGGATGGCAATTCTGGATGACAGAGAATGAGATTTCCTGTCAACTGACCTCCCACCTCCCAGGCGAAGGGAAGTCGAGCCAGCCATTGGTAGCAGTACTGTTCAATTTGAAAGAGCACATGTTCCTTGCCTGGAAATATAAAATTTGGATTCAGTGTGCTAGCTGCCTGTGCAGCCATGTGAGGCAGTATAATGGCACATGAAAGAAAAGGTCAAATTTACTAAGTGTTGAGGAGGTGTCATCAAGAATCACATATTACTTCAAGATGTGTTTTCAGCAGCAGAGCCTGCATGAGCCCCTCTAACATAGAAATCTCTTCTGCCCACTGGGAGTTGGAGAATTCCTCCCAGCTTTGGTGGAAGTTGCTGATCTCCACAGGCTTGCAGAAGATCTGTCTTTTTCCTGCTCCATTTTTCCTTAAAGTGCCACAAAATGCAACCAAACTGATGGGAACGAGCCTCTAGCAAACCCCTGTGCTTCTTTCTTTTCTTTGCAAAACTCTGCATGTTACCTACAGCAGTTAAGCTTTTGCAGAGCAGTGATTGTATCCCACATCATCCAAGGAGCTGCTTCACCTCCATCAGCTTTCATTTTCTTCAACTTGAATTATCAGTTTTCTTTCACCAGTGGTAGCAGCCAGGGATGGGAGAGGCAGATTTTTACCTCTCTCCAGCCCCTGCAGAAATGCTCCCAACGTTTTCAACCTGTTTGGTTCCTGACCCATTAACACACTTCTCTGTCTCTGGATTTTCCACTGAGGAGCACAGCACCAGTGGGAATTGCCTGCCCAGGCTCAGGAAGCCCGGCTGGCAGCACTGGCTCCACACAGCACGACACCCCTTTCTCAGGGCTGTCTTCCTCACTGCCATCCCCCCCTTCTTTCCAGATAAAACCTCCACCAGCACAACTGTCAGCAGCAAGAACAATGTGCTAAGGCAAGCACCAAGGCAAACAGAGAAGCCATAAGGCTCTCTGCAGGGTAAACATGAGCTAAAATCCAGAGTCACATAAATCACCTGGATACATGTGGTTCTCAGGGAAGAGGAGGAAAAGGACGGACTAATTTTTCTTGCACCAGTCCTGGAGGCCCCTTCCTGAGATCAGAGCAACTCACCCAGGGGCACCAGGGAGGCACTGCCTGGTTTGACCAAGGGCAAGGAGATGGTTGGGAAGATGACGGAGGTGATTTGTGCAGGTATCTGCTCCTGGGCTCCTTCCTGAAAGTTTTCATCCTCATGACCAGTTAACTCTACTCTTCTGCAGTGAGAGACCTGAAGTGAAAATGCAAAGCCCCTCTGTTTGATCCACCTCTTACAGAACGTGGCTTTTGTTTCTCATCCATCACAGGCCACTTCTCAGGGCAGACCTGCAGCTGCAGACCACAGGGCTGAGATTCAGGAGAGATGAGGGGCTGACCAGAAGAGGTCCGGTTGACTTCACAGGACATGAGTGCCCTAAAGATTTCATGGCAGGGCAGTTGGAGCTAGATGATCTTTAAGGTCCCTTCCCACCCAAATCATTCTATGATACACAGGCTAAATACCCCAACATATAAAGTAACTTATATGGTAGCAGCTCTTGTCATAAATTAAAGGACAGGGAAAGAGGAGGTAGACACAAGGCTGTACATCAGTTCAGTTGTGACAGTGACACAGGGGCAACTTGTGGGAGTCCCACATGAGCATGGCAAGGACATGAAAAACCTGGGGTAAGGTATTGATATTGAATTTTAAAACACAAGCATTTTCATGCATTAAAGTGAAGCCAGCATTTTCAGAAAACTAAATTCATTAGTCATATCAGATGAAGCATCCAACTCAGAATATTCTGTGATTCTGTGAAATGTTCACTGAGAGCAGTGGAAATGGGTTGGCTGGGCATATCGAAGAACAGCTTCCATGCCCAGGTTTCCAGTAAGTTAATGTGCTTTGCATTATGTATTCTCAAGTTCAGATTGAGAATTTTGCATTATTTGGGTGTTGAAGGAACTTTGAGCTTTGCACAAACAGTAACACAGACATTTCAGTATTAAACTCTCTTTCAGTTTTTTGATAATCTCTGCCTGGCAAAAAAATAGCAGACAAAATAAAAATATAATTGCAGCAAGATGCAGAAACAGTGAACAGCAGTTATCTCTTAATTCAGTAGCCTCACATTTTATATGCATATCTGAACTTAACATCCATGAGTACTGTGTGTTAGTTTAACCTATTTTGCAAAGCTCGAGAGAAAAGATTAATTTGGCTCTTTTACAATCTCTCCAGTGGTTGAATATGCTTTGCTTCAACAAAGACATAGCAGAAAATCCAGGAAATTGCAAGAAAAAAAGAAGTTAAGGCAGTGCCATGTGTGATGTTTCTGATACCTACAGAGATAAGGTGACTTACAAACTTTCCCATCATGAAACAGATATAGAAAGAAAGGCTTTTTTTCTTTTTTTTTTTTTTGTTATCTAGGAAGCAAACAACTGAAAAGAGTGTTCCTAAATGCTCTGAAACAGTAAAGGTGGAGTATTTATTTTAAATTAGCAGTATACTTGCACTTACTTTTTTTTACTCTTTCATTCACATTATTAGTACAAGACCAGGGAAGTTTTGAAAATCTTCTTAAATAGCATTTGAGAGTGTGTTTGTTCAAGCCCAGTAATGTATTTGAATCCCAATATAAAAATCTGAGTTACCTCCCTGCAAGGACTTATTGGATCACCAATCAAACCAGCCCGGGTATTCATGTATCTGAGCTGTGCTGAAGGTATAGGACATCTGCTTCCAGAGACTTTTCAGAGCTCTCCTGACTCTTCTGGGTTTTCTTATCTTTACCTGTAAGCTTAGATTTTTTTTTTCCCTCTATTTATTTGAAACTAAACTGTGCATATTTGCATCCACAATCACTTTGCTCAGACACTGTGTGAGTGGAAGTGCCACCCATCTCGTTTCAGGCACTTGGGACTTAAGGCTGAGGTTATCCAGATGCCTGATGACAGACACAAGGCTCCCAGTCCAGTCCCCCCCTACTTCTTCCCACTGCAGCCTCCCCAGACTGCACCAGGAACACAGGCTGGGCAGCAACACAACTGCCAGTGGCAAGTGCTGGAAGAACAAGGGTCACCCTCCCATGAAAACTGGGAATGTTGATGTACCCAGTGCACTTTGAGTAGTACTGTCTGTCTGTACACACAGGATGGCATAAATCCCCCAAACTGCTCCAGACAGGTGACCAGGTGCACAAGAAACCATAGCTGTCATCCTATATAGCCAGACATAGCTGAAAAGGGAGCATCCCACATCCCTCATTTTTTCCCAAGAAGTCAAGAGACTCTGAATTAGAGGACAGGGATAGAAGATGATCAAGTGCATAGGGATAGCACATTTTGAAGAATTTGGTGCTGGTACATAGCCTAATTTTTTCCCTTGCTTTATGTAGATACACATTGATAGAGTAGTCAACCTTCAAATCTCCCTTCCAGGGACAGCCACATCCCAGAGAATAACTCTGGAGACTTTACAAGGGCAAAGCCTGGAGGGCTGCTGTGCCAAGGGCTGTATGATGCCTGGAAAGATGATACAACAGATCAGCTCTTGACAAAGACATGAAAGGCCCTCTAGGCTACCAGCAAAGCACACTGACAAATGTTTCTCAGAGACACCACTGGATACCTGAGCATTGGACATCACATGGAGCAACATCCAGTTATTCAGGCTTGGAGTGCCCACAACGAGTCCTGACACAGCTCATCCTTCCATGCAGCATTCCTGCTGCTCACATGGAGGGACCTGGGAAGCCTTGCCATGGAGGCAAAGAAGGGAAGGTGTTTCCCAAATGTTATTTTATGTAAATATGATAAAAGTTTCCCCAGAGAGTACAGGAGGGGTAGAAAGTGCCTCACTGCACACACAATACAGTGATGCTGCAAACATACAGCAACTCTGATGCACCAGATGTGCTCTGTGTGTATCCAGATGTGCTCCTGTTTGAAGTCTCTAGTATTCCCCAGCTGCACTTGTGACTCATCAGCTCACATGCCAGAGTAGCTCCCAAGCTGTGAGATCCCCATGGCACACTTGGGTGACACATGTTGAGGGATTTCTCAGGCACCTAATGGAGTGATTCTATCCTCCCAGGGAGCAGAGCACCCTTCCTGCTGATGCACAAAGGCACCACATTTCTCATGGGACAGCACTTAAGGGCAAGAGTAGTTCTGCTTTATCCTATCAAGGTCAAAACTAAAAGCAGTGTATTGCAATAGGGAGAGTTATATAGAAGTAGCATAATGGATGCACAGTTAACAACTGCCTGAAACTGAGATTTGCTGTTAGCTGATTTCTTCCCCATGGTATCACCCAGTCATTCAGGTTGAGAATGGGTTGTGGCCAAAAATTCTTTGCCAGAACATGCTCTGAAGAAATAACCTCAGTTTGGAATACAGCCTGTGAATATCTGCTTGCTCAGTTCCAGCAAAACACTGAAGGGAAGTGAATCTTCAAATAATTTCTGGTCTCTCCTACTCTTTTTCCAGTTGCTCAGTTTGGAGATGGTAACATACAAATTCCACTATTTCTCTCCTCCTCCGTCATCTGCTCAGGAGCCTACTCTCTGCTTGCTCACAGTAACACTGATGTTCACACTTCTGTCCAGAAAGCCTGATGTTCACATCTCCATGTGGAAGAGGAAAGATTGCTTCTTTCAGCCCAAAACCTTTTGCTGTGTGTTTCTGTTTTTCCTGATTTACCTTTCCAGTTCAGACAACTCCACTAATGCATTAAGCTTCCCATCAATTTCCACAGGACTCAAGAAACAGTTACCCTCTAGCAACCAGTACATCTTCAACTGTGTGCTGAAGTCAGGCACCAGGCCAGCAGAATAAACACATCAGGGAGGGGGAGCAGAACCATGCCCACATCCAGAAGGTACCCCAGCAGGGTTTTGGGATAGGTTTTGGGCTTCCATTCTATGTTTGGGCCAGCCATGGAAGGTCAGCTGGGACGTGCTGCCCCCCAACAAGCCAGGGAGCAAAGAAGAAAAGCCAGGTGCCCACTGTCATCCAGCAAGCAGGGTTACATGAAGCACCTATGCCTTTCTTTCATGATGCCAGTACTCAGCTCCCGGCAGGAGCTTGGAGGGATTTTACCATTTTGCCAAGCACAAAGCCAGAAGGACAGGAGCAAGCAGCAGGATGTGACTGAGGAACATCCCTCCTTGTCCCACAGTCTGCAGTGAGCCATCAGTCATGACTTGTACAAGATTTCCTAGTGACAATTCTGCTGGGGAAATGCTCCTGACTCTGGAAGCCTTAGCACAGGTCTCATGGTACGTTAATCCCACCACATAGATTTGAGTAGCATATAAACACCATCATCTTCACCACTGCTTGGCACATCATAAATACAACTGCTTGAAGCTGGCTGTTGGACACTCATCCAAGCAGTGGTGCTGTAAATTCAGAGGGCAAGAGAGTCTGCACAGGAACAGCCCAGGAGAGAGCAGGAGACAGCTGTTTCATTTCTACTTCTTACAGGAAAATATTTCCATGAAGTGTAATGTTTGGAAAATGTCTAACAACCCAGTTCATGCTTTCTACAGATTATGTGGACTTAGCATTTCTGTTGTCTATACTGGGATAGATGAATAGAGAGATAAAAGGAGCCATGAAAATATAAGACAGTTGGAATGCAGGAGAATCCACAGAATGTGCGAAAAATGTAGGAAAAACTAAATAAAAGAGGAAAAGACAAATGAGATATTGTCAAGGCAGCCAGTGAAGCAGCAGGGTCCCAGTTCAGAGGTGGAATCATTAAACGACAAGTGAGGCAGCTCTTACGAAAAGCCTACATGATTTTTTAACCCTGGAATTCACTAGGGGGAGTGTGTGGTCAAGGGTGAATGCCAGAATGAATCTGTTTTCCAGAAGAAAAAGGGAATGCATTGGGAGTTCAGTCACCCCAGAACAGGGGCTCAGAGAATGAGGTGGCTTCTGCACCAGCCACACCCAGGACATGTCACCCAACAGCTGGGAAGGAAAAGTGGGAGGCATCCACCCCACACTGCACCCAGCAGCAGCTCTGGGAGAGCAGGTTCACTCACCTCCAGAGTCAGGACCAAATACCATGGTCCTGTAAGTGAGAAGCAAAAAACAAACAAACAAACAAACAAAAAAAAAAAGCCACAGAGTAAAATCCAGTGAATTTCTGTTTTACCTGGGCAAAACTATTAAACCTTCCTCTGATTCCTTCTCCAGCTTGTCACAAAAATCTGGGATCCTGATCCAGAAAAGCCACAGTGCCAACACAGCAGTTTCCATGCCAGTTACAGTCCTGCCATGTCCCAAGTGCAAGTGAGCAGCACATCAGACAAATGTTTGAGCAACCCTGTCCCACCCTTTGCTCTTCTCTGCTGCAAAGAGGGATGGGAGATACAGATGCCCATGGAGATCTGTGCTGAAAGGGGATTGAGGAGCCCAGCAAGGAAGCACAAAGATCAAGCAGAAAAAGGAATTGCCTCAGAGCAAGACCACAACACAAAGGACCTTCCTACTGATCCTGATGGAAAATACTCCCATGTAGGAAGGGAATGTAAAGGACCAGGATGGTCTGACAGGGATCTCCAAAGTATGCATGCTTGTACAGAGCAGCCTGTGCATGTGCAACAAACCTAATCCTAAACCTCTGTGGACATACCAGGACACACACACCAACTCCTCCTTGAGATCCTGCATTTCCCTCAAGTGCACTAAAAACAATTGCATCAGACATGTACAGTTGTCCACCCAAAATTCCCTGAGTGTCCAATCCCTTGCACACAAAGTATCAGTGATTTCCAGGCAAGGAACAACCCAAGGCTCCTATGCATGGGGGCATATCCTACATTTCCAGACATTTGGCAGCCCCTCAGGATTCCTGCATCTGTGGACACATCTGGGCTTCCCAGACACAGGGCAGTGGAGAGTTTCTGTGCACGCACAGCAGCATGCAAGGCCAGGAGACATATGAATTCCCCCAAGTCTGGCTAGACAGTGACAGACAAGAGAACACATGTGGGGAAACCTGGACAGTTGGTCATGTGAAGAGCAGACTAGCCCAGAGCAGCCAGCAGAGGAAGCTGGTGGCATCAGAGGTGAAAGACAGGCACAGCAGCTTGGGCTCTTTTCCTCACACCTTCTACCTGAGGGCAAAACTGGCACTTGCATCTCTTGGGGACAGGAATGCAAAACTTGTGCTGCTTCTGGACTGTCCTGTCCTCAGAAGGAGAAACATGAGGCATGGAGCTACTCCCAGTCCCTGTGGGGCTGCCAGAAATAACACAAACCTAACGTCTCACACCAGCTGGCGAAGAGGACTAATCTGGCTTCAGGAACTGATTGAAAGAGAGCCAAGCCTCCCATCCAGTTCTCATGGCCCCCTCCACCTCCCTCCAGACCCAGTTCCTTTTCTGGCATGATGGTATCCTCAGTGCTCAGCTGACAGCAAGCTGCTCCTCGCTAACTGCTCTGCTGACCCACCCTGGCACAATTCCCTTGGTGGGGCTCCTCCGCACTTTTTCCATCCCGGACACAGAACACCAGGCCCTTGCTCTGTGGTGGCCAGACCAGAGGGTGGTGTGGTAGTGGACATGGCAGGAATCCCCATCTGTCCCTCCATCCTGGTCCCTGTCATTGCTGGTGCACCTCTTCCGTTGAATTAGGCATCTCAATAGATTCCCTGCCCGTGAACCTGCATTTCTCTCCCTTCTATCAGCAACCTGTGTCTCTTTTGAACCTCCAGCTCCAAGATCTGCACTCCTCTGTAGAAGAGGAGCTTGGTCATATTTTTAAATATTTTTTAAATTTCTTTTTAAAATGCAATATAATGACCAGAGCAGATGCATCAGCAACATAATGACTACATCTGCCTGCATTTACAATGAGGGTGCTGAGACATTGGCACAGTTTGTCCAGAGAAATTCTGGATGGCCCATCCCTAAAAGTAATCATGGCTAGGTTGGATGGGGCTCTGAGAAACCTGGTTTAGTGGAAGGTGTCCCTGCCCATGACAGGTAGATTGGACAAGATGACCTTTAAAAGGTCCCTTCCAACATAAAGCATTCTACGATTCCATGATTCTTGATTAATTTCAAGAATTGCAAGGTAATGAAAAAGAGTGGTTTTGACAGTCACATAACTAATTGCAACTAATCCAACCCTTTTTCAGTCACACTTCTTAGCCCGAAGCAACAGCTGTGAAGCACAGTTTAAGTTAGATGCTGGTGGAAACATAAGGGTTTATTTTCATGACTGCTATCACATACACCTTGACTCTGTTCCTGCCACCACATCCCTCCCCACAGCACTGCCTCACTGTGGTTTCTGTATTAGAAAATCTGTGTTAAAAATATGTGAGAAAGCAATTGTTTTCTCGAGTCAACACAAAAGAAGGAGGCTGGCACACTCAAGAGGCTGCATGTAAATGAGTCCAAACGCTGTGTTTCAGAAAGAAAAGAGAAGTCCAAAAATTAGTTTTAGAAGGGCAAGATCCTGATGGAAAGATACCCTGCGTTACAAGTGGACAGAGCTGGGCAGAGCTAAACTCAAAACATTCCGAGCCTGATTTGGTGTGCAAGGTTCCTATCTCCTTCTGTCACACATTATTAAACATAGATCAAAAACAGGATCTGGGATTACAGAACACACTGGACTAGGGACATCAGAAGACACCTGTCCTATAAATAGGAATCATTTACCAATTCAGAGCAACACACACGTTTTGGCAACCTCTCAGCCAATAAAAGCAGAAGCCACAACTTCAGAATTATCCAAGTGTTATTATTTTAAATGCGAAACAATGGTTTACATCATCATGACTTAACTCCTTATTTCCCAAATTCTCATCATGCATGTCTGTGCTGAATCACACCAAAAATTAACCCTTCCCAAAATTAGTCCATTATCAATTTGTAAAATTGCATCTTTTTTCTTTTTTTTCTTTTATTTTTTAAAGACTAGAGCAGAAACAACAATAAAAAGCAGAACTTTAGGTTTGGAACTGATGATTTGGTGCTTTCAATTTCCTCAGTAGATTTTTTGCCTGCATCCCAACACCCCAGGATTTAAACTTCAAAACTTCACAGTCGATTCAGTCACTGAGATCACACCACTTTGCATGGCAAAATGCTCAGAAACACCAATTCGGGATTTTGAACAGAGTTGCAGTGCTGGGCTCCAGTTTGTTGACACTTGGTTTTCTAGGAAAAATTAACAGGAACACGTGCAAGGGTGTGTGTGAGGGAACAACATGAAGTGCTGCTTCCAAACAGGTGCAGCCGATTATCTCAGGCAAGGCAGTGCAGGAAAAGAAACGCTGTTTTCTTTGCGAATTTTAAGAGCACTAAAAACTTCCAGATAATGGGAAGTCCCTGAAGCTTTTAGAAAGTGTTTTCTCATACTCCATACCTGGTATGACAGCTGCTTCTTTGCAGCTATAGGGAGTTGTGGTTTTCCATTTGTGAAAATTCAAGTGAAATTTATCATTTTTTGGAAAGAGCCTAAGTCCTGGTGTTCTCAAATATCTTTACAGGTTGAACATTTGGAAAGGATCCAAGACTCCAATCAGAGCCTGAATATGTGGAAATATTTAACTCTCTAAGAAACAGTATATAAAATAAGCTGTTTCTCTGCTTGATGACTATTTCAGGATTGACTAATTACTTGTCATGATGCCAAACACCACAGAGATGGCTCAAGAGGATAATTTCTGAAACTTGAATTTGTTACATGCTATCAAAGGAAGACTATTTCTGTGTCAAAACCCTATATCTGGAAATTTATATACAGCAAGATCATAAATGAACTTTTGGACACCCAAGGTCAAGTTATTCAATGAAATATCTGCTAAATATTTTTTGGGAGGTGGAATGAACAGGCTTTAAAATAAAGCAGGAAAATAAAGACTACTGTATCAAACACAGGTTCCTCCTGGGGAGGCACACCCATTTCAGATAGTTGGTCTCTGGATCTTGTTTCAGGGAAGGATTTGGTGCCGGGGAGCAAAGACTCCCTGCTGTCCTGGTCAGCACATCAGCTCCTCCCTGGGGGTGGTTGTAGCAAGGAGATGTAGCTGAGGTTTCCTAAATTCAGTCACCTCTGTCCAAAAAACCCTGACCTAAAGTTGATCTTTCTTCTTATACCGAAGCACATCACATCAAGGCCAGGCAGGTTCTGGCACAGGCAGGGGCTAAATTCACCTCCTGTTGTAATGCGAAGAGAACCAGAGCCCATAATCCAAGCTCAGCTTTGCTTCCAGCTGAGTGAAAGGTCCTGTTGGCCAAGTTATCAGCAAAGGCTAATAAATTCAGTTTGGTTTCAGGACAATTCAATTCCTGCCATCACCTATTCTCTAGGAGGCACAACACTCAATGTTGCACATTTATACAGGTTAGAAGGATAGAAAGGACCATTCTCAGCATTATAAATCTGCACATTATTTCTCCAAGGTTGTCCTGCACTAGGCTCTAAATCATAGCTTCCTTTCTTGCCTTTCTTTTCTAATATTTCGAGAAATTTCCCTTGAACTTTTTTCTTCCTCTTTTTGGTACTTGCACATTATGATTAAGTTTCTTTTTATTTTTTCTTAAGTAGAGGAATATTAGTGAAAACTTATCTATAGCACCCTATTTCCAGGATTTGGTCACATTTACTGCTCTTTTCTGAATCTTTCCCAACCATATAGCATTTTGGCTAAAATGGGCATGAGACTTGGACATGGTGCTCAGCACTGTTTCCCAATACCATTTCCAAATTCAGAGCATCCCACTGACCCTTAGAGGGCTCTGGGTGCACCTGTCCTCCCAGCTGCTGCTCTGCCCACGTGGCTCACGCCCACCAAGCTATTTGCAGCATCCCCAATTCCTTTTTATTTATCTGCTTCCACCTCAAATTTAACATTTTCTCTTTAGTCCTGTGAAGTCCAAATCTATACTGCGCATCAAAGCACATGAACTTCAGTTCACCTGTAAAACTATCAGATGCCTGTCCCAAGCTCAGAGCTGTACAGAGCTCGCTGTCACAGGAGCCTGCCAAAGCCAAGCAGCAGATTTTAGAGCAGTGTCCTGACACACCATGTGAGATAACCAAAAGCTTTGGCACAGAGAGGACAAAGGTACAGCAGCTGCTAGACAGAGCAGCTTTGTCTGTTTACTATCTTACCATTGAAAAAGAAACCTTTTCTTGTCACTAGTGTTACAAGGGAGCTGCACCAGGTGGAGGTGGGTGTTGTGTGGGGTTTGGGGAGCTTTTACCAGTGCCCATGGTGGCTGGAGCACAGCTCAATAACAGCCGGTCAGTGAACCGAGCAGAGGGATGAAAAGGGGCTCAAGGTCCGATTAGCACCACGGGAGGGAGAATGAGAAGGATTTTAGAAGAGGAAAAGCTGCAAGAGCCAAGCTGAAGGGCACAAGGCTGTTATGAGGGCAGATAAGCATCAGAACAGGCTGAGCTCCAGCGGTGGGAGGGGACAGCAGCACAGCAGCCAGTGTGTGGGAGAGGGAGAGAAGGAGCAGCATGAGCGTGTTATGAGGCCACAGGGAAGACACAGCTGTCAACCACAGCCCTGCAGAAAGGCATGAGAGAGATCAGCAGGGGAGACACACATGGAGTTTGGTTTTGGCCAGCCTGAGAAAAGCAGGCAGCCATCCACCATGGAGCTTATGTGGGATGTGCAAGGCTGGCTGGCAGAGGGAGGAAAGAGATCCCTTCTGGGGCATTCCTCACCTCAGATGGGTGAGCTGGGTCCAGACCAACACAGCAATCCATAACCCTGAGGAAAGGAGACTGGAGAGGAGAGTCTCACATCTGGGCAGCAGTGGGGCAGGGGAAGGCACCAAACCTGGCCAGGAAAGGAGACCTGTGTGACAGGGCTTTGAGTAACCTGGTCTAGTGCAAGATGTCCCTGCCCATGGCAAGGGGGCTGGAACTAGGTCATCTTTAAGGCCCCTTCCAACCCAAACCATCCTATGATTGTCTGTGGAACATCATCAGTGATTAGCAACTCTAGAAATTCCTTCCTATATGCCAGCCTTGCAAGGCACAGAAGGCAGCTGTAGCAAATCCTGACACCACCTGCAAACAACAAAGTCTCCTCTTCCTTCTTCCATATTCATGTGCTGAGGGGCTCAGAGACTGGCAGTGTGCCTGCTTGGCAGGCAGGGTACACAGCACCACAGGCAGCCTTCTGGAGGTGCAAGCTCCCTCCCACACACCCAGCTCACCCAAAGCAGCATCCGCCCCTGTATGTTCCCAATCTCCTTCCTTACAGACTTGCTCCTTGTTCCTGTCACCTCAGCACAGCTGGCAGAGCATCTTACTCCACAGCTCACCCCAGCAGCAGAACTAAGTGTCCCAAGGCTGCCTGGCTGCTTGTACAGCCTTTCCACACCAGTCTGAGGCCCCATATCCACCCAAACTCTCCTTCTCTCCCCATGGCAGGCACAACGGAGCCCCAGCATCCTGCTCTTGCACCCCTGTCACCTTGGGGTGGCAGAGCCAGTTCTCCCCCCACACACACACTCACAGATAGCAATGCCTTGTCCAGCAAGGAGATAGAGACATAGATTAAGTGCTGTATGTGTGAGGAAAAGCAGGCAGCTCAGCAAGGCACTAGAGCTGAGTGGATTGGAAGAGCTGCTGTTCATGCCAGTAGGCTCAGACAGCAAGCCCTGGTGGCATAACCACCTAAATTAGGTGCATAAATTTAGGGGCATAGCCACATAAATGCAAGACCTCCAGAGCTACACACTTTTTCTGCTCTGTGTGTACACCCCTACAGTTACAATCTGCTACTAATCCAAGGACCATCACTGGTCCCAGGTTTCTGTTCTGTGTAGTAGATAATACATAATGGTTCAGACCCACAGTTTTCCTGTGCAAGTATGTGTTGGGAAGCACCTAGAAACTGTTATACAACACCAAAATATTTCCAGAAGGACCCTCTGCAGTTGGTATGACTGCTACTTTGTCAGACATCTAATCAATTTCTTGGCCAGTGCCCCCCTCACCTCCCCAAAAAGCCTCCAAACAAATCCCAGAGCTGAATCAGTTTCCTCTATTTAGAGGCTCCACTAAGTCTTTTCCTAGGATTCCCATTTTCTCTACTTCTTTTTCTTTAAAAATATATAAATAGTCACATCGTCATATGAGACAAGTAGAGACTGACTCTTATGGGTAAAAAACAGATGTTTCCCAATCTTCCCTAACAAAGTAATATTTTATATATGGCTCTTCAATGGATTTATAGCCAATGAAGGGATGTTACTACATTAGCTCATGGAGGGGGTGGGTGATAAAAACTGGAAAGGAAGAGCCAGACAAGGAAAAAAGAAGCTATCCAGAGCGCTGCAATTGGAGAAGCATGACAAATGGGCAGCACAGTTTTAGAGGGCTTCGACAGCAAGGCAGATTGCCTGGCTGGGAGTGATTGTCCACAGCTGGAGCATCGCAGAGACCATCTGGTATTTCTTAAACATGCTTTCCCCAGGTGATCCAATTCTTGGAGTGCCCCAGCAAAGAGAAGAAAAAAAGGCCTGCGAGTCCCAGTCCCACTTCCAGAGTTCCCCTAATTAGTTAATAGAATTATATTTGAACTGGTTTCAGTTTCTCCTACAAAACCTTTGTTTTTGCCACCTTTTCATCAGAGGAAAAAAAGAAAATTTAAACTCATGGAGGTTTTAATTTCTTTAAGAAAGTCAATGATTGTGTCTCTTGGCACAGCAATCCAATATAAAACTTAATGAAGTAAGGAGAGATCCAAAATTTCTTTTGAACACCTTGTAACCTCACTTTTCCCCCACCACTTTTAGCTACACAAAGCATGCATATCCAAAGCTTCTCACGTTACTCTCCAACCCCCGTGTATCCATCCCCAGTATGAGCCTCTGAAAAAGCAGAGTGTGGACTGCATGGGGGGCTCAAGGATGCAAGGGACCCTTACTTACAGGATTTTGACCCTTTTCTTAACTTTGAAAAAGTGTTAAATAGTTTAATTAACTGTACGTGCCACACAGTCCCATCCTTGCAACAGGGAGGGCTGGCAGAGAAGTAGTGCAACAATATTTGCTGCTGTCCTTGTGTTCCCCATAGGACAGCCCTTTCCAGAGGCAGGAGCACTGGGAACCAGCTAATGAAGAGAAGAGCAAGAGAAGGCGGTAAATAATAAATGAACGGACAGATGGAAAAAGGGTTAGAGCGAGCAACCGGAGAAGAAGCCTTGGGAACCACACTGCGTTCCCAGCAGCAGGCAGTGCCCCCTCCGAGCAGTGTGGGGCAGGAGCCAGGCTCCAGCCACAGAGATTATCCCCACCACTCCCTGCCAAGCCAGGCTCACCAGCCGCGCCTTTCCCCTCTCCTCCCTCTTTTCTCCAGGAGTTAGCCCAGCCACAAAGCTTCGTCTGTCGGATGGATCCTGCACGCCACAGTCCCACATCCCGGATCCCGGGCTGCAAGCTCCTCAGCAGCATGCAAATACCACTGCTGGTATTTTTCACAGGGAGCAAACACACAGGAATGGTGGCTGGAGGGCTGAAACTAGCGGTACTCCTACAGCTGCAGCAAAATTAGTTGCTATGTCACAATTTGCCAGAGAGGTTTTTAAAAATGCTGGGAACTCACCAGGCACAGAGTTTTATGCTCTGTCCACATAGGCATCTACCTTCTCCTGTATTTGAGGCTGTATTTGAGCAAAGCTAGTGGGATTGTACTCCCAGTCAAAAATACATAAGATGTTTCAACATCTCCAGGCTGAAAAAAAAATTATTTAAGTTATTGGGAAGAAAATACTGGACAAAAGAAACCAAAGGAATATTTAAAGGGGATTTTGGTTGGGGTTTTTTTGTTTTGCTTTTTTTTGTTTTGCTTAGGTGATGGCTAAAGTTAGCATATTCCACCACCATGCTAGAAAGGGCATTTTGGCAGGAAACCCATCCTTATGTAGTGGTATAGATAGCAATAACAGAAGATAACATAACCCATTATTGTAATGCTAAAGAAATAGCAACCAACTGCAAATTAAAAGTATAGAAAATTAATACAGTATTTAAAAAGCATGATGGAAAAAATTCATGCCTTGCTGAGTTATGAGTGGGAATTTAAATATAGAGGAAAGAAGGGAAATGAAGAGACATACCTCTGCTATTTTGTGCACGTGGTAAAATGATCAGTGTAACTACAAAAATATAAATATAGCCACTCTGTATTTATGAAAAAATATGATTATGAATTAATCCTAAGATGATTATATACATCACCATTTACTAGTGACCAAGACATGAATTAGATAACATCTGCTTTAGATAAACACTATTAAATCACCCACCCTGCATAATTTGCACCTCCAAGTGCACTAAGGAGATCTCTGACCTGTTGATGCTAATTTTTAATAAATCTTGGAATGCCAAGTAATTCTAGAAGGGTAGGTGAGCCCTAACCCCATGCTGGTGCCTTGGCAGGACTTGCTGACCTAGGGATCAGCAGCCAGTCAGGCTGACAGCAGAACTTGACAGAGTAATTACAAGACAATATGAGAATCTACCAATAATTCATTATATTCATGTCTCAGCTAATTACCAGCCAGCATATGTTGCACAGAATCAAGTCCTGTCTAACTGGTGTTACAGCTTGATTTAATAACTTGCATTAATAGAAGTAATTTGGCGTAAGTAGATGGACAGAAGTGGCTAATGAGACAAAAACCCATCCATTGTTTGTTTCCCATCCCACAAGATGGAGTGTTTTAACCAATCATTCAGATAAATAGAGGCAGCTTGCAGATAGCACAAATGAAGGTTAGTAAATAACGAACAAAACAGCCTTCATGTGTCCTGTGATCCAATTTGTATGGCTAAATGGCCACCATCCAACCAAGCGTGCTTTAATTCAGCCAAGCACAAGATAATACACGTCCGGGAAAACAACACAGGGCTTGTGTCTCTGGGATGGAAAAGTCTGTCCTGAATGGCCACAGGACCAAGGAGCAGGTATGACAGGACTTTGGCAAAGTGAAGCTTGAGGAGCCAAATCTATTCAGCTTTTGAAAGAAAATCCACAGGGTTTGACTGCTGCATGTGGGCACTACGTTAGTGTGGGAGGAGAGGGGGTTTCTAACCTGGTGGCGGGAGGCAAAGCAAGCTCCAGGGGTTGGAAGCCAGAGTTAAGCCTGGTGCTGGCAAAGAGAAAAAGTAACATTAGCCCAGCTGAGGATGAGAAACATCACACAAGAAGCTCTGGATGATCCTGGGGCCCAGTATAAAAGCAGGGGGTGAAACTCAGTAGTACAAAAGGCAGGTATAAAGACTGCTGTGTAATGTAAGACTGGAAGGAGCCCAGACACTGGCACACTGGGGGTCTGCTTTAGGCTACAAAATCAGGGAGATCGGAAGCATAGGCTTATTGGGAGCATCTGAAACACAGAACCTGCTGGTAATTAGGGACCTTTAACTGCCCACACATTTGCTGGGAAAGGAAGACATTAGACACTGCCTTGCTTCAAGTTCCTGGAATGCACCGACAAAAAAAATTAAGAAAGAAGCGACAGGAACAAAACTAGGAATGAGTCTCCTTGAGGTTTGATTCTCACCAACAGAGAAAACCTGGGGAAAGCCACAAAGGTGGAAAACACCACAGGCAGCGAAGCCCGAAACAAGTGTTTGTACTTGTTTGAAAAAGAAAATAGTGCTTTGTATGGACAGAGGCTTCAGTAATCTGAGAGGGTTGGCAAGTGAGGTTTTGCTCCAAATGAAGAGGGAGTTTGGGAAAGACAGTGTTTTGTAAACACACAGCAAGATAAGGGAACAGATGTAAATTATCTTAATGCAGGGGTACGATTAGGGTAATTCACAGACTCCTCCGTGGCTCAAAGCATGCAAAGGAGAAATGGCAACTCCATCAGGCTGATGTGGATGAGCACAAAGGAACAGAACCAGGAGAGAGGGACAGAGCGAAGAGCCGAGTGCTCCACAGAAACTGCTCGCAGCAGTGATTGCCAGCGCAACCAGGAGACATCTGATAACTACACAGTGGGAAGAGACAGACCAAAGAGTTCAGCACCTCCTGAGGAGGGAGAAAAGGTTAATAGATTGCTTTATGACACTGAACAAGCCACAAGCCCTTCCAAAGCTATTAGTGCGTGTCAGCCCTCCCCCTCTTCCACCAAAAATCTGTTTTCTGTTAGGTTTATGTGTTTTCTTTATTCTCTAAACAGCACCCAGAACTGGCTGGTTCTGGTAATGACATTGCATATTATAATGTATGTATAACTGCTAATTTTAAGATTCACAATTTATAAAGTATCTTCACTTGTGAGGCTAGCTAAATGGGACAGTAAATTGAATTTAATAAATCTTGAACACGTCACAAGAAGCCATATTTCCTGCAGTTACAAAAACAATAACCAAATTAGATAATGAGAAAGCCAAAGTGTGGCTTAACAGACTAGAGGCTGTCACCTGAAAAAGAGATTCACCTTCATGACCTCTCTCACACACACACATGCTGTCAGCACAAAATGAGTTGTGAAACTACTAATTAGGGTAAGGGAAAGCAGGGGATCCCAGGGGTTTGGCTCACAGCTGTCTCAGGAAGCAAAGAGGTATAAATTGGGACAGAATTTCACAATAGTCAACAACTCACAGAGTTAAAGCAGGAATGCTTAATGCTTTTGCTGGTTCAGACTTCACGAAAAGGATAACATTAGGACCACAAAGTTAATGCAATTAAAAGAATCAGAGTAGATTCAGAGTTCAGAGTAGTAGTGCTAAGTAGCACCTTAGCAGAATGAAAACTACAGAAGTTTGCTGTTTTAAAATAGATGGAGGTCCGTCAGCAACTATCTGTAGGAATTTCTGGAAGACAAATGAGGTTCTAAAAGACCAGAAAAGGGCAAATATAGGGGCTATGTTCAACAGGTTGAAAAACCAAGGAAATTGCAGGCCAGCCAACATAACTTCAATTCCTGGAAAAATTTTGAAAGAAATCATCAAACAATCCATCTGCAAGGAAGGGCTGGAAGTAATAGCCCTGCCATGTGAAGGCAACCTGACGTGCCTTTGATAGAGCAACAAGGTCTCGTGTGAGATAGAGGCAACAGATGTTCTGTTCCTTTACTTTGTCAAAGCTTTACCTCCAGTTTTGTGTAATGTTTTAATTAGAAAATTAGGAATATAGAGTCTAGATGAAATTCCATGTGGGAAATGCACAGCTGGTTGAGAAATGGTACACAAAATTGCAGGCATGAACAAGCAATATTGTAGGAAAAAATCCATGATTAGACAGACAGAAGTGTCACGCACCAGGTACATGAAATAACCCTGCTGCTTTTCTCAGTCGAGAAAGGCCTCAGCTACAATACTGGTCTCATTTCAAGGCAACGCACTTAAAAAACATCCCAGACCCAGTGGAGAGAGCCCAAGGGACCCCAACAAAACACAGAGCCACAAAAAAATTGTAGAGGGTTGAAAGGGATCTCAAGATGCAGAACCAGCTACGCATGTGTCGTTCAGCTTGAAAATAAAATGGACATGAGAAAAGAGCAAATGAAAGGCAGTTGTTCAGTGCAGAGAACAAAAGTCTTCAGGGAAACATGATAACAAGCCTTAACTATGTAAAAGATTTCTGCAAAGAGAAAAGGAGTGCTGTAAGCTGTTCTCCATATCCACGGGGAGAGGACATGCCATCATGGGCTTAAATTGAAGCAAGAGATTTTAAAAATGCCAGCTCCGTGATGATACAGCTAATTACGCCCTGGAGCTGACTGCTGAGGGAGGGTACATCACTGCCATCACAGAAGGTTTTAAAATAAGGATAAAGCCACATCACTTGAATCAGTCAGCAGTGATGTCCCCACAACCTGGGCAATGCTGGTGCCTGGCAGCTGAGCCCCAGCAGCCTGCAGGCTTTACATGGACATGCCCAGGAACACAATACACTTCAGCTACAGCAAACACCCCCAGAAGGCTGTGTAGTAAAAACAAACAGCCACTTTGTTTCAGAATGAGCTCATATAAACAACTGATAACGACACAAAAACACTCAGTTACCCGAGATTGTTTTCCAAGATTTCTTTTTCCCAGCACTTCAGATTGGATCTGATCCCAAGATCTCAGAAGACACCTGCAAACTATCCTCAAAAGGTTGGCACCTCTGCTGGGCATTAATTGTGGGCTTGGTACAGATAGTGTTTTAATGACATTACAGTTTTCCTGGTCCCTTCCCCTCAGGAAAGCCTCCAGTATTCCACAGCAGTTCTGTCCCCTCTTTCCCACAGGAGTTGATGACATTATTGTGTTCCCTTTGCTGACAGGACTTCTCCACCAGTACCCCAGGTGTGCTATTCAAGGTGACAAGTTCTGGGTAACTATTTTCACTGTGGTTTTAGCTTTGAATAATATTTTTTTTTCTTTGAAGGGTTCAAGCCCCCCGGAGTTTGACTGGCTTTCCAAGTGTACCAGCTGGTCACACAAAGATATTGCCTCTTCCCAGACACCTTTCCCCAAGCAGAGATCAGGTACAGATTTGCCACGGAAAAGGCTAGAAGATGCCCTCTTGAGGTCCTTTCCAGATCTATTTTGTACAATGCTGTGGATAATGTGTGTAAGGGCAGAGAGCTTGATCCAAAAGACACTCCCAGGCCTGTTACACAGCCCCAGGGCACAATCTCCTTGAAGGAAAGCTGGAGACCCAGTGCAGTGCAGACCACCCCTGTGCAGCACCCAGTAAAACAGCTGTGATACATATCACTGCTGTGCAGACCACAGGACATTTAGGTTTCCGATCCCAAACAAGATGCCAAAAAGGCAAGGAAGCTATCCTTACCTTTGCAACAACCCTGTCAGGTACCATCTCACAAGGTGGGCCACTCTCCAGTCCCCTGCAGTTAGGTGTAGCTGGGGGATAAAACCCACCTGAGGAAAATTCCAGCAAAAATAACCAGAGTGGCCTTACTGTCTGGCAGCACAGGCACCAAAAGCACACCCAACCCCATGCCCTGCTTCCTGCACACACCCTCTTGCAAGGGCAGCCTCTGAGCCACGGTTGTCTCAGACCCAGCACTCCATGGGGTGAGCCTCAGGTCCTACAAACCTGTCCTGCTCAAGGATCACTGTCTCCCAGAGCCACAGCATTCAGTAGGAATCACAAAACCACTAGGGGAGGTTCACAAGTGCAGGAAACCCACAGGTGCTCAACCTGAGCTGTGTGATTCCCTGCCAAAGTACAACTGGGGTTCTCACTGTCTCTGGGGAGAAGCAAAAAACCTGTTTCTGTGGGACAGCATCTCACTAGCAAGCTCTTCACACAGACACACTGCTCTGGTCTCTGCTCTCTGCCTCCCACACATGTGTGCTCTGCAGTAGCCTCACATACACTCTGCTCCGCCACCCTGCTTTGTTCCACTCCTCCCACATTACACACCCCACTCATGAAAAGTAGGTGTGCACTCTGTCACCACAGCACATACCCCCAAACCACTTACCTTGGACAAAGAGGGTCTCTTCATGGCTGCTAACATCTCCAAAAGTAGACTTTTCCAAGGAAAAACCTCACAGAGATCTCAACTGCTGTTATGGCAGAGTTTAAGCTATCTAATTACCTTGATGGGGTGGTGGAATGCCAGTGTAAAATACCTGACTGCAGTGTTGGACATAGACAGTGAAATGCACTCTTCAGCAGCTCTCAGCTCTGTTCCTATCAGTTCCATCTGAGTTTAGTCCCTTCAAGTCTCTCTCAGTGCACTGGGGAGTGACACTGATAACACCTTCAGCAGGGTGTGACCACAGAGGGTCACCTGGGAGCATTACAAGCCATGTGAGGAGGGTCTGCCCCCTTAATCACTGCTTTTAGAGGCCGTGCTCTATGATATTACAGGATGGAGAGCTCACACTTTCCAGTCTCCTCACTGGCTTTTCAATGCAGATGTGATGTGGCAGGACAGGCCAGAGAGCTCTCATCATTAGTCTCTTGATGCAGTGAAGTAATCTGTGTCACAGTTTCAGGCAGAAGGTACAGCAGAAAGGTGTTTCTCCATGTTTCAGAATGAGCAGTGGGGCACTATTTTGTTTCCTCTGGATGGGGAATCCTAAAGGGAAATTTATAGTCCATACTTGTTTCTTGGGAAGCCTCAGTTACACTTAACACTTCATGTTAAGTGTACAGGAGGGGTGAGTTTTCTACTGATGTGTCTATTGACCTGAACAGTTCCCTCTTCCACAGGCTTAACAGGCTTTACTTGAGAACAGTGCAGAAACCTGTGGATGTCCTCTCTCTTAAACTACAAATGCAGTACACTACCCCAGCCCAAACTGCCACCACAGGTGGAGGAATTTGGAATTAATCTATTGAAGCCTAATGCTGCCCCACTCCCCACCAACTCACTCTAAAATCTGCATGCACACTGTGTCTCCAGTGCCCGAGGCAGTTCCTCACACCTCACCTGCTGCCAGCCCAATGTTGAGCTTTCCGGCCTCCCCTGCCTCCACCCGGTTCCAAAATGCCCTTTCTGTCGCCTGAACATTTCTTCTGAGGGCTGCAAAGGAGGGGAGCCTGCTGTGACAATTGCCACTTCTAGCCCAGCTGATAAAAAACATAAAAAGGATGGCTGCTTGCTCTGTGAACTGTGAAGGAGCAAGTAAGTGTTTCTAGGGAAAGATTCCTTCTCCTCCCTTGTCCCAGGGCGGGCTGAGCTCAGGGAGCTGGTTCCCAGAGCAGAGCAGGCAGTGCTGTGCACTCTCCCCCTGCTCTGCCATGGCCTGACCCAGGAGTGCCAGAGATGCTGATCTGTGAAACGAGATACCCATCTCTGAGCACCGCGGGGGAAACAGCAAAGATTAATAAACCTCAAAATATTTTACAGCATTTAAATAGCACGGTCACAGATCAAAGGCAATTGCTCATGTCAGGGAGGCAGGCTCAGTAAGCCTGGAAAGATCACATACTGAAAGCAGAGGCAAGATGCAAGAGAAAGCCTGCAGACAGGAGCCGAGGAAGGCTCGATGAGAGAAACCAAAGTGGTCTAAGCCAGAGTCTCACATGTGTTCCTGGAGGAGTGAGAGCCAGAAAGACTGCCTGGTTTCACTCAGTCTCAGTTGTGTCTTAGCACAAAAACACACATTTCATTTTAAGACACCCTCTTACCTTGGAAGTACCTGCTGCTGTGAGCAGCTTAAATCCCAGTATAACACAGCCCTGCCTGATGCCTGAAATAAGGAACACACTGGGAATTATGTGCAACTGGTGACTAGATTTGGAAAAGCTCTCAACATACATTGATGCCACAGAGACTGCAAAATCATGCCCTGCACTCTAAGGGCTTTCATTCCCAAACCCATGAGGGTACTGCTTGAAAGTTTGTTGGCAGAGGAGGAGGAGGAGGAGGAGGAGGAGGAGGAGGAGGAGGAGGAAGGGAATGGGACAGGACTTTTTATCCAGATCACTACAGTGGTATTGGCAGTGATATGGGAATAAAAATGCCACACAGTAGTATTTTTTCTCAAGCTCTCCTAGAGGAGCTATCCCATCATAAAGCACCTTTATTCTCATATGACTTTGAGCAAGATAGTCCATTTACATTTTTTGGGTACGATTGAAGAACTAGCAGTAGTAGGAGCCCTCTCACACAGAGGTGTGGGATTCCATATTGCTCCAGTCTGAGTTGGACACTGGAGGTCATCCACAGTAGGCCAAGTGACTCCTCAATAAAGAGCCCCAGGAGGAAACCCTGTTCTCAGGGATCTCATGGATACTCCATCCCTGCAAACTCAGTCCCCCACTAAGGACTCCCTAAACCACATCTGCATTCTTGCACCTTGCTTCATGACCTGGGGACTCCCTATAGCACTGTACAAACCCACTGTGCAGAACAAAAAGAAGTCCTCAAGCAAACTCTGTCTGATTGAATTTTGAAGGTAAGAAATGTCCTTCTGCAACAGATGTACAACCCCCTCTACCCACCCCAAACACTAGATCCATCACAGAGAAGGGAAATATTTACACAAGTTAGTAGAGTTCCAGTTAAATATTATGCTTAGCTGTCTAGAGACCATGTTCTCAGACTATGTCTATGAAATAAAAGATTAAACTTCATAACAATTATGAAGTTGCTCTGCTCACATTCAAAGGGAGTCAAAGAACATTAAAATAGTTCTTTGGGTAATATTCTGGTGAAATTGCTCTCTCCACCCTGGAGAGTTAGAGCTGAAACCTTCTGAACTGTCCTGTAAACACACTTGGAAAGGCTACGAGCTAAGCTGATAACCAGGTAGCACCTCTGCTCTGCAGGTTCTGTAAAAAATGTGAGCAATGCCAGAGAGCTTTTGAAGCAGCAAGGGAAGGAGGATAGGGGAGAGCAGCTTCACTTCTCGAGGGAAGTTTGTTTAGTGGAAAGTAAGCAAGATGTCAGGGGAAAAGCTGACAATGTTGATTCCAGCAGTTGTACTGGGAATAAACAGCCAAGTGGATTACGTTACAGAGAATGAGAAACGGCTCTGAGGATCCCATTTAAATGCTGGGCCTTCAGGAATGATGTGATTCAGCTACACTCATGGCCCCAATATCTAGTGACCCCCTGGGCTGAGCCTTTCAACAGTGCTGGTATCACCCTCCCACCTCCCTGGGGTCCCCGAGAGCTCCAACACTGCTGATGTCCCCAGGAGAGGCAGAGCTCACTGGTGAGGATGCAGACCCATGCTGGCTTCAAGGCAGGGGCTGGGCACTGAAATAGGGGTGGCAGCAGAGTGGGGGAGGTTGTGCAGGCCTGGTTTTCCTCTCCCAGCCCAGCAGCAGGGGAGGGCCACCATGGGTTTTGCCATCTCCTCGCCAGACAGAGCACAGGGCCCTCTCTCCTATAAAAATAAGATGCCTGCCTGCCTTTCACAGGAAAGGGACCTGTCAAGAGGAGAAGGGGGTCTCATTTGATTTATTAGTCTCTTCCTCCTTCCCATTGTCTGTGGCTCATCCAGCTGTAGTGATAAGGAGAAGAGATATGAGAGGTCCCTCTTGGCTGCTGGGATACCATCCTTCTGCCCACTCACTGCCTGAAGACATCAGTCCTTTACAAGCACCATTAAATGTGTATCCAAAATGTGGCAGTCTCCTCCATCGAGATTCTGTTCCCTGGATAATACAAACAGTTGCCAGAAAAAGAGTATCCTCTCATCTCTGTCTAGGCCATTATCCCTTTATATTTGCTCTTTAATATTTACTGGGTTCACACAAAGTGCATGCTCTGGAAAGAAAAAAAATCAGCTGCAGCTTAAAGGACTCCAAATTTAGTAATTGCTGCAGCCCCATCAACGTGAACAGTTAGCAGGGAGATTTCTCCAGCACTCCACATGCCGTGGTATTCTGCTTAGGTCAGACTGTAGAAAATGTTCTGTTCAGGGGCACCAAATCTGGAGTGTTTGCATAGGTGCCAGCTGCAGAGGCCTTATGAGTCCACCTCCAGTTTCTGCTGGCCCTTTCCCTCCCAATACCCACTAACCTTGGTAGGAAACAGAGGCAGCCAGAGAGATGCTGATTCATACAAAGGCAAAGAACCCGAGGGTTTTAACACACCTGTGAGTTAGCAAGAACTAGACCCAGCTCCTGGCTCCAGAGCTGGTCTTGCAGCCTTACCTGTTAGTGTGAGGTTGCTGTATGTGTTTGAAAACTGCTCCTTTAACAAAACCAAGTGCATCTGAGCTGCCTTTTCCCTCTGTAGCTCCAACATTATGTCAGGATGCTGGGCGATCTTACAGCCTTTCTGCTTATCCAGGGCAATGTCGCTGCGAACAATGTCTACAGCAAAAGGGAAAGAAAAGAGGGAGATGGCCAAACCTCAGCTTTCATTTTTGCCAGATGCTTGGATCAGCTCCAGCCCATATGACAGTCACACAATCATCACTCAGCAAGAGCAACCCAACAAAAGGATCCAAACCCCTTGGATCCAACTATCAAATGACCCTCCCCAGCTCAGGTCTCCTTTTCTCCCACACAAAGCTCAAGCTGTATGCTCACAGAACCTACTGCCCCTTCCATCCTTTACCTGCCTAGCTGTTGCTCTCTCACAATGCTAACTCCTCCCTTGCAGGAGAGTGCAAAAGTCTCCCAACATTTATATTACAGCCCTGTTACATGTGTATTTGACGCTAAATAATGAGAAAAAACTAAATCCCTTTCCAGTAACCCCTGGCTTCCACTTAACCTTGCCTGTCAAAGAGGCGATGAAGAAGGCTTGTTCTCACCTTGTTTATCCTCACTGCAGCTATCACAGGTCAGCATTGCTTATGACTCTTTGAACAAGTATCTGTATCCTTTTAATGCCTGACATTCAGGAGGCAGAAGGATTATTTAACAATTGTTTTCTCTTCATATGAACATTCTCTAAGCCACATTATGAGACAAGAATATTATATTCCCTACCCTAGAACTACTCACCTGCTTGGGAAAGGGAATGATGGAGTGTCAAGGCAGAACAAAAACCAAGTAAGATCTGTCAGTCTAAGCAGAAGGCAAGTGGTGCAAACTAGTCTTTGCTAGGTCCCTTATGAGTTTAATAAACTCTGTAACATGTTCAGATCCACAGGCACCAGATGCTGTGTCTAATTCTTACAAAACCTCAGGCGGCCAGCTCTGATAAGCAAGGACTGAAGTTGGAATTCGTCCACCACATTGCATAAGGTCACTTTGCCTCACAAGGTTGATCTTTGCTTGGTTGAATTCCCATCTAGCTAGAAGTTGCTGAAGAAGCTTGGTGTGGAAGAGAGTCACACCTTGCTCCACACACACTCTCCAGCTCCTTTATTGTTATGCATAGCAAGAAACACCAAAGTTACTTCCAAAAGTCATGCTCCTGTCTCTTGAGGTGTCCAATCTCAGGTTCAGCAAACTTAGGTTCAAAGCTCTGCTATATCATGGGCTGGCAGGGAACTGCCTCCAAACATGTGGTGGAGGACTGGAAGCCACATTATCTTCCTGTCTCTGAGCCTCATCCTAGAGTCACAACACTTTCTTGCCCAGGCTGTGTTTTACCTCTTTTCTGCACAGTTTGGGATTAGGAGAGCTTCTCTAAAACCCGTCTAAAACAGACTGCTCAGAACAGCAATGTCATTAAAGTACCCGTGGTCTGTAGTTAGCCATGTGAGTTCCCTCCTCCACCCACAGTTAGCATACTCAGGAGTGGATACTGGGCAGCATCCAGATACTGTGAAAAGATGGTTCAATATTTCTACATCCAGCAAAAGGGCATCAGTGAGATGGAGCAAGAGGAAGGACTAATGTCCCTCTGCAGCTAATGAGTACAGACCCCTGAACTGTGTGCTTTAGTGCACATTCTCTTAGGTAGGCACCGAGTAAGACTTGGGCCTACCCAGCCTTTGCCCAACTAATGAATGATAAAATCCTGAGGCCCTGTTGTGTGAAATATTTGGAGAACTGAAGATTGAGAAACACAATCTTACATCTGTCCCACACAACTATTGCTACCATGGGCTGCTGGAGTCACCTAGAGCCCATGAACTTCCTGGGTGATGGATTTCCCTTCCTACAGAGCTGAAGGCAAGAGTTGTACACCCCCCACCCCCAAGGAAAAATGAAGCCAAACACATCAATGAGGCCCTGAAGGAGGAGAAGACTGAGAGACACACAGGTTTGAAACTAGATGGTCAATATGCTGTCTGAAAATCTCTTCAAACTGCCATAAGGGTGTCCAGGCCAGGTCAAAACAAGTTTGTTTCCTAAAAGGAATGGATGACTTCTAAAACCCAAACCAGGGCAAATGTGGACCCATGTGGAGGAACCACTGGCCCAGGACCAGGGTCAGGGGCCAGCACCTTGGAGGGTGCAGGGGGCCGTGGCAGTGGGTACTATGTGCCATCCATCTTTGGGCACTGCAGGGATGGCTCTGCACGCACTGTCAGCAGGGGCTGGGGATAGAGGGCAGGCCCAGGAATGAAGAGCAGTGTTTTGATAAAGCTGCTGTGACAGGGATTACCACAAGGATGCCAAGTCACATGCAGAAAAATCTCTGGGAGAGTGTGGGGAAGGCATGCAGGGCACAAAAGTCAGAGCAGTCTCTGATAGTTATCTTCATGGGGTTCTCTGAGAGCCGCCACTGCAGACACTCAGGAAGCAGAGGCAAGACATGCAAGGTCCTGTCTTCTCAGATTGGTGAGGGACCCAAGAAACTTGCCCAAGACATAAAGATGGAGGTGGACCCCACGGTCATTATAACTCCAGCTTAAACTGTGGGCAGGTATCTGGGATATGGAGCTCACCAAGGAACTCAGCGCCTGTTCCTTCATACTCCACCGAGCTGTGCTCAGTGCAGGGAAGGAGGCAAAGACACCTCTGCACCACTCTGCTGAACCAGCAGCACTGAGGGAAGGGGGGTGGCAGACCACAGCTTCTGAAGGCCTAGAGGAATTCTCAGCAAGAGCAATCCGAGGCACACAGACAGCAAGGAGTTCGCAGCTTTCACATTTTAAAAGGAAGAGACAGAAGAAAGACAGATGGAAGCCAAGAAGGAGGATGGTATCCTGGAAGCTCCGGGCAGGGCAGCTCCGAGTGGGCAAGAGAAGGNCAGCGCCGAGCGGAATGGCGGGAGCACACCCGTGTGGCGGCCAGGTGAGCTGCGGCTGCCGGCAGCACCGCCCGGCGATCCCGGCGCCGGGAGCGCCCGCCTGGGGACAGCCTCGCGCCCCGCGCCGGTCACAGCCCGCCGGGAGCGGCTGAGGACCGGGATCCCGCAGGAGCTCTCCCCTCGCCAGGCTGCGGGGCCGGCGCGGAGGACGCTGCTTTGCCGAGGCTGGTCTGTCTCCGAGCGCCCGCGCACATCCCTGCCCCGCCTCGGGATAGCTCCCGCGATTTCGCCCGCACCGCCCACGGAGGTCACCGAAACTGCAAGTGTTGAAGAACAAGTTAGCAAACATCCTTCGGGAGTGGCACAACCGCAGCGATGCTCTTTCCCGGGCATCCCAGGACTGGCTGAGCTCTAGCAGTCCCTTTCTGTCACCTGCACCAAGGGGTTTCAGTAACCATTTCCCACAGCGCAGAGAAGTTCCAAGCTGCGAGACCTCGAGGACGGGGCACAGCACGCAGAGACAGCTCCCAGCTAGAGCCGAGTTTCCCTTGCACAGAGTGAGCTTCTCTAGCCGAGAATTTACACATTGTCAGTGTGACCTGTGTGCAAGTGACATTGCCATGGCCCATGCCACCATTTGCCCACAGACAATTCCTTTCCAGGAGTCGCTGGAGTCATGGAGCAGACACAGACTACTGCAGCTGATCACCTGGAAGATGGGAGGAGGAAGGCAGAGTCCCAGTTTATGTGGACAGGGCAGAGGGATGTGGTCATTGTCAGAGGGATGTGTGACAGACGGGTAAAGAGGAGAAGAAACTCATCTTTCTGTGTCTGTGTGTGTGAAAGTCAGCTCTGCCCACAGCGAGCACAGCTCCAGCAAAAGCAAGAGTCACCACTGCCATGGCACCAAAAGAAGCTGGGTTTAGCCATCCTCCTCAGGACACTGTTTGCTTCAGATTTCCAGTCTTGAAAAGTGAATTCAAAAGGGAAAAAAAAAACCCTCGATTTTATTCTAACAAAACCTGAACACTTTTCCTAAAAAATGGAATATTAGGAAATTATGTTAGTACCAAAATTAAATAGATGTTTAATGAATGACCAGGAAGAAGTCTTATGATTTTCACATTGCCAAACCTGTAAAATACTTACTTTTTAAATCAACAAATTTAAAATGCTTTTAAAAACAGGTTTGTCTGCTGGAATTATTATAAAAT
>VXAX01007712.1:125343-149462 GCA_013399835.1 Leptocoma aspasia | reverse complement strand
CTACGCGGGAGCGGCTGCTGGAGACGCTGCGCGCCGCCGGCCCCCACGGCGACCTGGTGCGGGAGGAGCTGGCCATGGTGCAAGGCGCGCTGGAGCTACGCACCAAGGTGGTGGAGGATGTGCTGACACCGTTGGCCGACTGCTTCATGCTCCGGGCGGATGCTGTGCTGGACTTCGCCACCGTCTCTGAGATCCTCCGATCTGGCTACACCCGCATCCCAGTCTATGAGGGTGACCGGCGCGACAACATTGTCGACCTGCTTTTTGTCAAAGACCTGGCCTTTGTCGACCCTGATGACTGCACTCCCCTGCAGACTGTCACCCGCTTCTACCGCCGCCCGCTCCACTGCGTCTTCAATGACACGCGCCTCGACACGCTGCTTGAGGAGTTCAAGAAGGGTGAGGTCGCTGGGCCACCCTCCGCAACCCCCCCCTCCCCGGGCTTCCCCTGCACCCCTCTGCACCCCCAATGATTTCCAGGTCAGCAGCCTCCACGGGCAGCCCTGCATGGCCTCCTGGCAGGATGTGGCAGGTACCAGGGATGCTGGGGGGAATCGGTCCCTGCATGTGCTGCTGTGTCGATGACCCTGGTGTCACGTGGTGGAACGTCCCCGGGTGGATTGAGGGCCAGCAGTCTTGATGTACCTGTGATGTTATGAAGACTGTAAGAGCCTTTGGCCTCACAGGTTGCCGGCTCAGCAGGTGAGCCTGTCCCCCAGGGGCTGATGTGTCTGCAGTGGCCTGGCAGCATGGGCATGGTACCTGCCTTGCACCACTGCCCAGACAGCATTCGCTGCTCTGTTCTGTGCGAGGAGTTTATGACAGGAAATCGCTTCTCAGCTTAGCAGTGAGAAGGAGGTCTATAAAGTGTTCCTATGCAAGTGGTTTAAAGGAAGAAGAAAAGATTAAGCCCTTAGAGCTGCACTTTTTTTGCAGCTGTGACAGCATTCATAATGCAGCAGCTGCCAGCAGCCCGAGAGATGCTGAGAGCTGTATTTCATTAACCATACCTTGAGAATACGCACAGCATGTGTTTTTCTCTCCCACTGGGAATTGTGTTTTGCCGCGTGTTACTCGCTACGTCACACTGTGGTGAGTGAGTCTAAGAAATGGCTGCAGCAGTGCCATGCTGCATTATGTAATGCATGAGGGCAGCGCTTGGCTCCTGGGCTGCCTGGCGCCACTCTGCTGCAGGCAGAGCTGATCGTATGAGAAAGGCCAACCTGGTCCACTCCAGATACAGAGAAAGCCTCTCTGTGAGTCATCTCCTGCTCGTTTTTAGAGGTGGGAGGAGGAGAGGACAGGACATTTCTCAGTGTGCCAGGAATGTGCTCATCAGATACATGCAGGTCAGCATCTTCTCCAGAGATGTTTGGCTGTGCTCCCACACCATTCAGGATCACGGGCAGAGGAGTTCTGTGTGACACCACCTGCCCTCTCTGCCCCTCAGCAGGACTGGAGACTCCCAATGCAGAAAATCAGAAAATCCCTGGGTTTTATTACAAGACTGTTAGCAGAAGCATTGAGATTGTTCTCTGGGTTCAACCTTGGTGAGCAGTAGTCCATGCCCACCCCCTTCCCCCCACGCCAGTTGTCTCTTGTCTTCCTAATTCCTTATGTGCTTCACAATTCCTTCCTAACTGTGTTTTCCTGCGACAGCACTGAAGTTCACCTGAGGTCTCTTCTACCTCTCTCTTGTCTAGAGATATCAGCTGATTTTGGCACCCTCTCCCTTGGTCAGGCTCCCCTGTGATTTATCTGATTTACTTTGATACACTTCCCCTTCCAAATTTCTTCTACAGCCTGATACCCTATGGATCAGTAGACCTATAAAAATGGACTTGTGGTTGCTTAGTTCCCTGCCCTTTGCTTGCCGTCCTCTCTGCCCTCCTTAAACAGAGCTGTTTGGTGTGTGCTGCTCCCTGAGCTCACGGGTATGGTAACAAACCCTGCCACCTGCCCTGCACTTTCATATGCTGGTCTTCATCTCAGATGAAGATTATCCATCCTTCTTTAACTTTGCTCCATTAAACTCTTGGCATATCACATCAGGTTCTTCCTCCTTTATATCTGTCTGCCATTGTGGCCTTCTGGGGTGTTTTGCAACAGCCCCTATTTAGAGCTCTCCCTAAACCCTTTATCTGCTCCCACCTCACTTCTCCTTGTCTTTTCTAAACTACATGGCTGAAAAGCCTTTCTTTTGGTCTTCATATCTAACTCTGCATAGGGTTTAGCAATTCCAGCTCTTCCTCCAAATGTTCTTCTTCCCAAGAATTGATGTTTTCTTCTGATTCATCTTTCCTCTATTTTAGGCATTTGGTCACCCCACGACACCCTGAATTTGCAAGTAGCTACCCCCCTGCCCAGCCCTGACCTCTCCTAAACTGTATTTTTCCAGTTCCAAATACAGGTTCTCATGCTGGCTCCCAGACTGTGACAGATGTTAGCTCCCAGCTGCCTTCAGCACCATCCACTGCTGTGTCAGCCCTGTTCACTTGACTATTTAATTTCTAAAATAAAGATTTCCCATTTGTAATTAAGAATCTTTATCACTGTCTCCTTTTCTGTGTCCGTTTGAATTATGGTGAAGTATCTTGTTTGATCCATTTCAAGGTTGCTTTCCATGGCCAGGTCTTCTGAGACACCTTCACTAATTAGAAAGTAGGCTGATTGCTTGTTGGCTCAGCAAGTGTTTAATGAAGGCATTCATCACTTCACACATCCAAGGTGCCTGCAGGACACCAAATGCTCCCACTGATAAAGCCTAGCCTCTTTCTAAGAAATTAAAGTCTCTGGTAGGGATGGGCATTAATAACCACCTACAGGTCCTTATGTCCCTCACAAGCTTTTAGAAAAGCCAGCTTTTCTTTCCTCATTATTAACTCAAACAATTTTTATGTCTTTTATTTCTTTTTGTTATTATAATGTTTATACAAAGCACCTATAACATTTTATATCCTTCTTTCCTGGATAGCAATATGTACTTCTGATCTGTTACACTAATGATTAATGTTCTGCCACATCCACTATACCCATAATGTCATTTTTTTTGCATAATGTGTAAGTAACACAATTTCACTGCCAGAGCTCCTTGCCACAGTACACAAACATTTGTTCTTTCTTACTGAAAATGTCAAGGGATTATTAAATACAGCACTTTGGGACTCTTGCTCACACCTCCAACAGCACTTTCATTTTCTGTCTCCTACTCACTGATATCTCACTGTTATCCTTGTTTACCTAAGGCATTTCTTTTCTCTTGCTGTTCTGTCCCAGCTGTGAAGATAATCAGCCTTTTTTTTCTCTTTGGTCTCCTATTGCAGGGTTTGAGGAGAAGCTTTCCTTCATTTGTTTTTAGGTATGCTCGCACTTACAAGTGCAGTTCCATTAAGATGCATTGGTGTTTACCTTGATTTTAGTCCACAGATGTGTCACAAACTGCCTCTCCCCCATCAAGACCTTGTGTGGAAGGGATTACCCTCCACAGACCTGTAGCATCAGTTTTCCATTTAATTTAACATTTAAATTGTATTAAGTAGTAGCATACACTCAGTAGCACCAAGGGAGCCACTGGCCCAGTGTGGTTATGGCACCCAAGAGCAGCTGTGAGCTCCTGGTTAACAAAACCTGGCTCCTGCTCCATCACAGAAGAACTGGTCAAACTCTTCACCTCTGCCTTTTCACAACCCTGCTGCTGTGGCCATTACTTGATTTCTCTTTCAGTATTGATTCCTGCAGAGAGGTGGTTAAATTGGGGGTCCTGATGGGAACTGGGAAAAACCCAGGGAAGGCTCCAAACAGCACCAGAGGGGTGGTCTGGCCTGCAAGAGAATAGTGTAGACTTCAACCTACAGCCCAAATGGGGAGGGCAGCTGCAAAAACCATATAGAAAACATTACAGCATTACATACAACACACATACAGAACAACATTACAGCAGCCTGAGACAAGTTCAGCTGAAGGAAGGAAATACTTGTGCTGCGATATGGTTTTGACTTCATCTTCTCAGCAACACTCAGCAAAAAGAACTCAGAAATAATGAGGCTGGACACCCAATTTGCCATCTTTTCAGGGAAACTAGACAGAGTCTTTTATGGAAGGCATACATTGTTGTGCAGCATTGACTGAGAAGTGCTAAGTGAAGGACCCTACACAAAATGTGTCCCCTCTTCACTAGAAATAAGAAAATACATACCAGTACAGTAATTTTACCACCTGCAGCCTGGTGAAAAAAGATGAAAATACTGAAGGAGTGAAAAAAAATGGGAGACAATCTCTTGGCAATTTGTATTGGTACACCTTGGAGTACCTGGCTTTATTCTGGGCTCCCGGGAGAAAATACCTAATAAAAAAAAAAAATTGCACCATATTTAGCAAGCTAAAGCTATGTTCTGAGGCAGATGAGTTTTCTGTAGGATAAACTTTACCTATGGAATGGTGGAGCTATAAGGAAGTGATTATGTATTTATTCAGTGTGAAATGTTGTGGGTGATACAATCTGTTTCTCCTCCTTTCTTAAGATAACCAAGCAATGCATGTTGCAGTTCCAGTCCAGTGATATAACTCCTCATGGGAACCTCTTCTGTGAGGTCCTCCTCCTTGTTTTGTAGTGCCTCTGGGAAGTCATAGTCTTGTCCCTTCCTCAAGTTGTTTATGGGTTTTGTTGACTGATTTCCTGGAAGGGTCTATATACAGCACTGGCACCTTTCAGCAAGTAACTTTCCTCTGTCAGAGGAACAGTAGAAATTTGCTCTTAGTGTTCATTTTCCTGCAGCAGGGCAGAGGCTGAGGTGAAACTCAAATTAGCCTTCTGTGGCTTGGCATCTTTTAAGAGTAACTAAAAATAAATTCTCCAAACCCCAAATTTCAGGCTTAGCAGGGAAAACAGCCTGTCCTGTGGAGGACAGCTCTGCCCTAGGGTCTGTCTTTATATTTCAAAATGCTCCACCACCTCTATTAGACTTCTGCAAATTGAATGTAGCTGGAGAAGGTGCTTACATTTGCCAGGAATTGGGGTCAGTACCATTTCAGATGCTTTTTGTACCATCTTTCTGATCCCGCAGGCATTGTAAGCACACAGTGTTGCTTCAAATTTAACTCAGCCTTCAAGAGATTTCTGCAAATGTTAAAGTTACTCTGCTGGGCATCTTGGTGAGCTGAAGCAATGACCTCCCAAGGCAGTTGCATGGATTGAGGAGCCAGTTTTTCCCAGGAACTATCACCTACATGTCCCCTGGAATGTGATTGCCAGGCTGAGAGAAAGTGAGTTGCTGATAGACAAAAAATGGTCTCAGTGTCTCATGCTGCAATTCTGCCTGAAAGATTACTGTGCTTTTCCTGCTAAACTGTGCTAAATCTTGCTGTGTAAACCCTGGACTGCTCTACCCCACTCCAATAATCCCAGGATCAGGCCTGATCTGGGCAGGCATTCAGCAAAGCAAGAAGGGAGCCAAGTCCTTGGGGGAGAGGGCACTCTGCCACCCACTTCCCTCTTCATAGCTGTCAAAGGCACCTTCATATTGAGCTGTTGGGTACCCAGGAGGTCAGGATCCTGTTGCACAAGAAACGGAAGGTGAGGTTCTGTGTCCCCTCTAATCTTCTCTTTACCTTCCTGATCTGCAATGGTCATAGATCAGCTATTCCAAATACTCCATATTTTTTACAGTTTTCCTTAGGATTAGGACAAGCACAAAAATAGAATATGAGAAAGGCTACAGACAGATGTAAGCGGGTGAAGTTTTTGTCTCCAAGAAATGTCGGGTTAGGTTAGGATTTACAGTTTTTCCTTTACATAGCTCGTATTCCTGTAGAGCTGTGTGATCCTGCAGCCCTCTTGATTATTTCCCCCCTGATTAGATGTGCATTTCCTCTAGACACAATGTGTGCTTTCACCCATGATGCAGAGTCGTGGTAATGCAGGATCACACACATTTCCAGTGCAAGGTGTTCAATTCAGGGTCCCCACTTTCTTCACCTTCTTCAGATGAAGGTCAGCAAGAGGGCACGGAGATGCTGGCAGGGCCTGTGAAGAGCTCTGAAAAAAGCACACAGAAAATACATTTCAGTTACATCATGGTTGTTCCACAAATCAACCTTATTTTAAAATTACCCTTTTTTTTTTTTTTTCCCCTTCCATTTTATAGCTGTAAATGGTTCAGGCACAGGTCTGTGCCTGTACCTTTGATCTCCTAATAACAGCTTCAGATCTTACTGTAAAATTTATGAAAATTAATTTCATGCTTAGGATGTTCATCCTGTGGAACAAAAACAAGGCTAAAGCATCTTTAACATTCCTCTGGCAGGGTACCTATATTAAAAAATGATAAAGAAGTAGTCTGGGCTGTATTTGAACCCAAAAGCACTTTCTTTCTCAGAAGCAAGGTATTTCCATATGTTCAGACCCTGTTACCTCATTGGGGAAGATGCTTTGAGGTGGATCTATGAGCCCAAGGTCATTTAGGTGCCTATGAAAAACAAGGCTCCTAAAAATGGGCATAAAAGCTTCGGATATCTGTTCAAATGCTTGCTCCATCTGGAAGCTCTCAGCTGTTTATATTAGCTCTGTAATTTAGCATTTTGAGGCATTAACTTTCCACTGAAGCTGTTGTTTGAAAAGAGCAGATTTCATGTAGCTCATAAAGAATTTAGTGCAGTTGTATCCCATGCTGAGCAGACACTTAATCACCTATAGACTTCCTGTGCGAGAGCAGTCCTGCGGAGGCCGGCAGAGCTGCTCGCACAAGGAAAGTTAATTGCCCATTTGTTCTAGCATTTGCCAAACCAAGGCTTTGATTCTCAAGTGTTTCACTGTGCTTTCCTGCATCAGCAATAGCCCTGTAAAGTTCACATGTGACAGCTTGCTAGTGGGGAAGCAGCTCACCCTTATAATTCATCTCATTTGAGCTATCAAGCAGTGGTTACAATAGCATGGGTTTTGGAATCAGTTTTACAGATCTTAAAGCTGTTTTAGATCAAGTTTGGGCGGTTGTTTAAATGATTTATCTCCCTCTGTTGTGCTCCCACTGAGACTGACCTGCTGGATAATGGCTGCAGAGGCAAATGTGACCCCTCTGGCATTCCCTGGTCTGTCCCTATGCCACCCTCTCTTAGACATTGCTTCCAGCTCATTGCCCAGATTCTGCCCTTCTACATGCTCTAAAGGCCACTGCTTTTCTTCCCGTGCAAGTGTAGCAGCTGCCAGGGCTGGGCACAGGGATCTAGCTGAGCTTGGCAGCATTGCCCAGGAGAGAACAAGCCACGACCATACAGCCAAGGCACCTGCAAACCCCCACCAAAATTTATGGGGTCTGTTAACAAGTTGATGGGGGGAGATACACGACCCAGGCAGGTCAGGGGGGTGGGGCACAACTTTGCAAATGATCTCATGTCCCTCAGGTGGGAAATGGGAGCATGTCAGCCCTCTCCCAGAGGGGAGCAGCTGCGAGCAGCACTCAAAGGACCTGGACTGGCTGGCATTCAGGGCTTTTTGTGACATGGATACCAGCCTGGCATGGGCTGGCATCAGGTCTCTCGGTATGAGCAGCAGCAACCACACTGAACTGCAACATTTTTCCATTGTTGGGTACCTGCTCCATTTCTAGCATGGGTATTAGCCTGGAAACATGAACCTGGGGGTTTTGGAGTGTGAATAAAAGTGTTTATTTTCTGTGAAAATAAGGAACTCTGGAGTGCTCTGACAGCCCTACTGGTTCTGCCCCCAGTGCAGTGAAAGCATGGGTCTCCTTCCAGGCTAATGGTGCTGGGTTATTTCTAAATAATCTCATTTGCAGCTACATGAACATGGAGCTTGAATCACATTTCTAGTGTAAATTGCAGTGTCAATGTAGGTGTTTGGCCAAAAAAAGAATTGCCTCCATCGCTCTCTGACTGCCTTTAAGTAGCACCTAAGCTTTTTGTAAGGGCTTGGTGGTTTTGGGTTGCATGTAAATGTCATTAACAACAAGCTCTCAGCCAAAAGAAATAACTTTTTCCCTCTCCTAGCCCACCCGAGGACTTGTAGGAGACCAGATGGCCCCAGTGTTTGGGAGCAGAGTTTGGCAAAGGAGACATTTTCAAAAGCTGGACTTTGCTAAGATGAAACGTAGCTGTTGCTGCTGTCTTGCAGCCAACTCCTCTGCTTTTTTCTTCTTAAGTGACGTGTTGCTTTATTACCCACTGAACAGAAAAGATGCACAAACCTATGTATGGAAGGAGTGAAATAGCCCAGTCCAAAGAACAAGCTGAATTTTTAGTGCCCCAGGGCTATTGATTTGGTTTTTTAAAGTAAATCTCACTGCTATTTGCTGCAATGTTATGTTCTCATTTCTAAATCTGTAGGCGTGGGAGGCAGTGAGCTGCTCTCTGAAATCTTGCAATAAAAGCTTGGTATGAGGAGGAGGGAATTTATGCTGTGGAAAATGCCCAAGATTTGCTGTGAGAAATGTATAGTGCTGATCTTCAGCTGAGAAATGTCGTCTGCTCGTCCCAGATCCAGGGCAGGGTTATTTGGAGGTCACATGATCCCCAGCAAGACGTGTTTGTGGGACTGCCAGGCTGCTCTGGGTGTGCTTGTCCCTGCACCTCTGCAGGGACGAGCCAGGAGGCACTGCGGGAAAGGAAGGAGCTGCGCCCTAGGCAGGAGCCCACCCTGTCACATCTTTATGCATGAATACTGTCACATCCCTTGGCGGGAGCAGCATGAGAGCTTGTTGGGACGGTTCTACGGGAGAAGTGGATGCAGAGGCAGCTGCATAGCAGAGGGGAGCTGCCCCCGTTTTGGGTGACCATTGCTGCTCAAGGAGCTCAGCTCCAAGCCCATGGGGGAAAAAAGGTGTTAGCAGCTGCCCAGAGGTCGCTGCAGTACTTTTGGGTTTGTGCAGGCATTGCAACAGGAGACCCCAGGGATGCAGAGCAAACAGAGGGAGCAGAAGTTTTCGGCTTTGGTGCCAATGAGGGTGCTTTTAAGTAAAACTAGAGGTTCAGAATCTGTGTGCGCTGCTGGGCAGTGTGGGAGCCACAGGGGCAGTAAGAAACCCAGTGCTGTTTATTGGCAGGTCCAAGAACATGTTGGAGCTAGAAACCCAGAAGTTGTTTGTGGCTTGGAAGTTGGGTTCTGGTCAAGATGCTGAGCAGGACCATAAATCAGAGCAGCCAGTAAAGGAAGGGAGACGTTGAAAAAGTCAAAAGGGCTTACAGAGAGCTGGACATGCAAAAACAAATAGAAATGTTTCAAGTATGCCAAAACCAAGAAACTTGAGAATGTGTCAGCAGAGCTGCCAGCTTACAAGGGACAAGTGAGGAAGCTGAAACTGTGATCAGGAGCACTGGAACTTCCAAGCAGGAGACAACATCATTGCAGCTGAAGGTCCTGGTCTCACTCTGCTTGTTTAAGGTAACATAGAGAAGATGCTGTCAAGGGCAGGGCTTGGAGAAGAATTTCAGGTGCAAGCTGATGGGTTGAAAAGTGTTCACTGTCTGCATCCAGATGGTTCACCCAAGAGTTCTGCAGGAGCTGGGCTGAAAGCTGCAAACAAACATTTGTGTTTCTACATAGAAACCAGCTGCTGTTTCAAGGAGATGGAGGCTTTGCCCATATTTTATGAAAAACCTTAGTATTGGTCTACACATTGATGGATAGAAAGATGAGGGGGAGCTGTTCCTGGCAATTTAATAGGAAAGATAATTAGCAACAGAATAAGAAAACACCAGGAGGATATGGGAAATCAGTAGAGCCAAGGACACATTCACATTTCTGTGTTGGAGAACATTGTCTCATTGCTCTGTTAAGAGTTGTTTCATGCCAATGAAGCTGAGGGTAAGGAAGAGCTGGTATAATGTACACTTCATTCCTGCACAGGAGGCTTTCAAAGAGCTGAACAGAGTGACTCATAGCCTGGGTAAAGAGGAAAGGTGGCCCCAAAAAGGAGCCTACATTTACAAATCAGTCTGGACAGCAGCTGCCCTGTTAGGCTGGGCTGCATGTCCAGCCCTTCTCCTTGGATTAGCACGCTTGGGTGGGTTTGGGTGACAGTGTCTGCTGTGATCTGTGCCTCCCACCAAACCCTGCCCACCTGCCTGCCCACCACACCAGGGACCCCTCTCAGGAACACCAGGCCAGGTGTGTCTCACTGCCACTCTGCTTTTCCCTGCAGGAAAGTCCCACCTGGCCATCGTGCAGCGGGTGAACAATGAAGGGGAAGGAGACCCGTTCTACGAGGTGATGGGCATTGTCACCCTGGAAGATGTCATTGAGGAGATCATCAAGTCCGAGATCCTGGATGAGACGGATCTGTACAGTTAGTGTCCCAGAGCAGCTACTGCGGTTGCAGGAGCCAGGGTGGGAGCCTGCACGGACAGACAGACGTGGGTAGGAAACAGGCCAGAGCAAATAGGGCACCTTCCCCAGAGTAGTTTGCTGTCATGATGGGAAAGACAAGAACGATGGAGAGCTGCTGGTCAAGTGTCAGCGAGTCTTGAATGCTCAAGACAGAGAAGTACCAGCATCAGCAGTGGGTGGCTGGGCAGGGCCTGACCTAGGAACATCTGTGTTGGGCATGAAATGGGTGGTTCCCAAGCTCATTTGCAACTCTGGGTGATGGATCCAGCCAGGACAACCCAGGGCTTGTTCCTGAGGAATAAGTGTGTTTTACAGTCCTGGTCCCTGCCTGGGAGCTGCTCCCAAGGCTGGATGCACAGCAGGTTTTATGTGCCCTACTGCTCCATCTGCTGCTCCACAGCAGCCCTGCCATAGGGTGCAGCAAGACATGCCTGTCCGTACGTGTGCATGTGACATGGGGCCCTGCAGCTGCAGCAGCTTTGTGGCTGCTGCAAGCGAGTGACTGCTCTGCTCTGCCTGCAGCTGACAATCGGAAGAAGGAGCGGGTTCCCCACCGGGGACGCAAGCCCCAGGATTTCTCCATCTTCAGGCTCTCAGAGAGTGAGATGAAGGTGAAGATCTCCCCACAGCTCCTCCTGGCTACCCATCGGTTCATGGCAACAGGTACACTTGCCCTTGTGCAAGCCCTGCAGCACCAGCCCCACGGGGCATCCCTAATTCCTGGGTCGGACTCCCCCCCACTGAGCAATATCCACTGCCTGGACCTACAGCCTGGACATTCCACTGCCCTACCAGTGCGGGTCTGCATTTGGCTCCCCTCTTGGCAGTGGGTGCTGAGGCTGCAGGAGCAGGGCCATGCAGCTCAGAGGATGAGGGGTTCCCAGCAGTCTCAGACCTGCTGAGCATAGCACTGTTGCCTCCCTTCTAGAAGTGGAGCCTTTCAAGTCCCCCTACCTCTCGGAGAAGATCCTGCTGCGGCTCTTGAAACACCCCAATGTCATCCAGGAGCTCAAGTACGACCGAAAGAACAAGAAGGCAGCAGAGCATTACCTCTACCAGCGCAACCGCCCTGTCGACTACTTTGTCCTCATCCTGCAGGTGCCTGGGGCAGCAGCAAGCAGAGGGTGGCAGGGCGTGGCCCTGTTTTCTCCTTGCCACCTTGTTCTAGGCTGCTTCTGTCAGCAAAGATGCCCATCCTCTTGTATGGGACGGCAGGGGTCCCTGCAGCCCTGGGTGGGTCAGGAGCACGGGGTGCTTGCCTGAGAGGGTTCTCCTCCTCCTTCCAGGGGAAAGTGCAGGTGGAGGTCGGCAAGGAAGGACTGCGGTTTGAGAATGGGGCGTTCACCTACTATGGTGTCCCTGCCATCATGGCTGTTGTCTCCTCAGGTGAGGCCTCTGTGGGCTCCCACTGGCCCTGCCTTTGCTTCAGCAGCATCCATGGAAGCTAAACCAGCTGGTACCAGGAGAAGGGGCTGGCCATGGGGTGGGGTGGCCCTGCTTCGGGGCATGGGGCAGAAGCCCTTCCTCTGCTATTCCCACACCTCCAACTGTTGTTTCAGAAAACGATGTGCGAAAAATGGGAAGCCTGGCAGGATCCTCCTTCCTATGTAAGTATTTTGGGACAGCCTCAGTTTAGGGCAGAGGCCCTAAAACCTCTCTGCCACTGCTGCCACAGCACTGTCTGGCTGGAGGAGCGATGGCTTTTCTCCCCATGCAAAACAGCTCAGACTCTGTGCTGAAGTAGACAGAGAAACAACATGCTGAGGGGGTGATGCAACAAAGACCCCACAGAGTGACTTGGAGGTGCCTTTGAGGTCCCTTTGCTGTCCTTTTGAGGTTTCTACCATATGCTGGGTCTGTCTCTGCTGGTGGGTCCCAGCACGGCTGGTGCTGCAAGGGGCAGTGCCCACAGATGGGTGTTATACTCATTCTAGGTCTCAGCATAACACCTCTAGACCCATTTGCCTTCCTGAGACTCAGGGCACAACCTGAACACGGGCTCTACATTGGGCTGCTTGGAGATTGCAGAGATGGGTTGATTTACCTGTGAGCTGTTTGCACATAGTGGTGGGAAATTAGCTGAATGCCAATAAATTCCCTGCCTGCAGAGCTGGTAACCCAAGTTAAGAAGCAAATCCCCTGCTTGCAGGAGGTAAGAGGGAGCCCTGATTAGGGGAGACTGAGAGGTATCCCCTTCTTTGCTATAACCCCTACAAATGTTTAGTCCCATGTGGCTCAGGAACAGGTTGAGGTGCTGCCTGATCCCAGTCTGTGACATCCGTCATCCAAACCCCAGATGTTGCAGTCATATCTGCAGTGCTGATGGTAAGCTGAGATGCTCTACCTGTCTAATCAAAACAGGGACCTACTGAATTCAATCTTTAGGGAGAGGTAAAGAGGAATGTCATCGAGAGAACAGGGGGAGTCTCTTGGGGCAGGTTGCTCACTCCGGTGGGTCCCACTCTTTCTGCAGCTCTAGGGTTCACCTGTTTCCTGCTGCTTGCTCTGCCTCCATGCAAAAGGCTCCTCATAGACTGATGGATTAACCTCTCAGTGCACATTCCTGCTTTGCCATGTGTCCACAGTGCAGTCCCTTTGGACAGAGGAAATCAATGAAGTGGCCAATTTCTGCCAGGGTGTTGCTGGATGGCCCAGTGTCCTGTATCCTAGGTGACAGTCCTCACAGGCCCACTGGGGCTCAGGCAGTGAGTGCTGCCCACGGGCCTTGGGCCAGGCGGGGCAGAAGCCACAGTGGGAGCTGTGTCAGAACAGCCATGCATGTCTGCAGTGCCGCCTGCTGGGACACTGCTGCTCAGGGCTCCTTTGCTCCCAGTGTTCATGCATGACACTGTCATGAGGTGTTTCCTGCCTGCAGTGGGACAGACCTGTGTCACACCCCTGGCCAGCAAGGAAGCAGGCTAGGAGGCAGAGGTGATGGGGCATCTCCCTTGTGGTGGAGGCTGGCATCCTCTTTCCTCCTTGAAGGAAAGCCCAGAAGAAAGGAGTGTAAGTGGAGTGTCACAGCTGAGAATTCAGACATCAACCTGGAGCATTTAACAGTTTGTTATTAATTAACTGTTGTTATGCAACTGTTTTATCGCCAGCTGATCTTTGGCATTGGTGCTGTGTGGTGACAAATGCTGTGGGAGGGTCAGGCAGTGGGAGCACAGAGTCAATGCTAGTGGTTATGAATTCATCCTTTGCTCCCATCAGGACAAGGTCATTCCAGGCAGCGCTTCATGCTGGTGTCTTTTTTATTTGCATAATGGTTTGATTCAGGGGAGGACACGGAACAGGAATTCCTGTGGGGAGCAGCAGGGAGATTAGAAAAGGGGACTGCAGGGCAAATTTCCTGGGGGTTTTACATTTGAAGCAATTTTAAAACATTAATCACATAGGCAGCAGATAGTTCCTAGAGTGTTGCAGCTGTGCTGTGGACACAGTGGCTGGAGGTAGGGCAGGACACCTCAGGCAGGAGGGCTGGCAGCTGGGGGAATCATGGCAATGGCTGGAGTAGGGGCTGGCAGCCAGCAGGCTCACATCTCCCACTGCTTTCAAGGTGGGCAATGGCAGTGATGAAAGGAGAGGCTGGCAAGTGTTAAGGAGTGCATCACACCCTGTGTGTTGGTCTCTCTGTGCTCCCCATCCCCATCCTGTGGCGTGGCCCAGGAACGCTGAGGAGGGCAGCAGTCACCGGGAGGGGGAATGGAGTGCCCTAGAAATTGTCATTGCTGCTGTAACCCATGGCAATAAAACATAGAAAGTGAGTGTCTATGATTTACCTTCTCTGTGGCAATGGGTCAGGCAGCCCCAGATGCAGAGTCCTGGCTTCTTGCAGTTCCTGCAAGGATCAGCCCCCAGTGGGTAGCTCTACTCAGCATCACCCAAAGGCTGTTGAGACCCAGGACTCTGCAAGGAACTGCAGGCAGCCTGACATGAATCCCTTTGCTTTGCATCACTTTGAAGAGTTTCTGTCAGCCCCTGCCTGCAGCTGTGGGGCTGGGGCAGTGACTTCTGCAGAGCATATTCCTTCTCTGCCATGTGCCTGCACACACAGAAGCATCCCAGATGCCAAGTGCAGTGATTTAGCTTCCACCCATTTCCCAGGTGGCATAAGCTGACCACAAAGTCCCCTATCCTGCCAATGGCTGGTAAAGGGCTAGAGCCAAGTGCCAGCACTTAACCCATGGGAGAAAGATGCTTTCTACCCATGCCAGGGCTTTAGGAAGTTGTGTGGCTCTGCAGACAGGCCTGGCAGAAGCAGATCCCCCCTGCCAAGCCTCACCTGCCCTTACCTCATCACAGAGCAACCTGCTGATTTACAACTTTCAAGTCTATGTTCCTGCCAGTGGCCCTGTCCCCACGACTGGCAAGCACCTCTCCAGAGCAGAAGCAGGAGGGTGTAAAAGGGGTGGGAGGAGATGCTGGAGACAGCAATGGGATCTCAACCCAGGACTGCTGGCACATGATTCTTTTCCTTATTTTCCCTCTTGGTCTGTATCCCACCCTAACCTCCATCCTTCACCTTTGCCCTGGGTCCCCTCCTTCCTTCTCCCTCCCTCTCTCTGCAGTGCCTGTCTCAGTGTCCCGTACTTTCGCCTTCAGCAGAGGGGACTCCCTGGCTGGCTCTCCAGGTAACAGGGCATGGCTTTGGCCAGGGGCCTCTGCATGTGATAGGCTCTTTCCAGCACCCTGTCCACACTGCCCCAAGCCCCCTCCACCCTGCATGCTGGGCAGTACCCACAGTACCCCTGGGCAACCCCTCACTGGTTGGAGCATTGGTGGCAGACTGGGACAGCAGTCCTGCCACAGTCTCCCCAGTATGATGCAAATCCCTGGAAGAATGGGGTGGGGACAAGGGGGAGCCATGGGCAGCTTGGGCTTTCTTTGGTGTGCACTTCCTGTAATTTCCTGCACTTAGCACTTGGGGTTTTGGCTTGCTGCTTTTGTGACAGTGACCTGCAGCCCTGCATGCCTGCTGCCCTGCCCCCCTCACTTTCTGGTGATCTGGGTAATAAAAAGGCATTTTAGCAGCAGAGCAAAGTCAGCACGACGTCACCTATGCAAGGAACAAGCTGCCTTTGTTTGCTAATAAATCACTGACTAGACAAAATCCATCATGCTGTGTGTCAGAGGCCACGCTGTGTGTCAGAGGCCATCAGTCAATGTGAGTGACAGACCAGCTTGCCATGGCAGCCTCTCCTCCTGCTCTGTCATAGTCGGGATGAACAGGAGCATGCCCTTGAGGCAGGTTAAGCAAATACTCACAGGCTGCCGGCTGCAACCAGGAGAAGTTGTGCCAAATGCAGTGCAGAAGGCTGGCATTAACAGGAGAGCTGTCAGTGGCAGGCAGGCAGCTGCCCTAACCTCTGCTGCTGGCACCGGATCAGAGTCCTGCCCAGTCCCTTCGGTTTGTGTGGGGCTGACATGGCGCAGTCTCCACACCAGCATGCACTGAGGAGGACAGGCTGCAGGTCCCCCTCAGGGCCTCTGCCAGCCCCGTGTCCCGGGGAATAGCCACTGGAGGTGACATGTCCACCTTGGCCCTACGCTGGCACTGGGAACCCAAGCAACACGAGTGAGAGTGAGTGTTTGCCTCTCTGCTGTCCCCTCCTGCAGTGAACAGGTCACCGTCACGCTGCAGTGGCCTCAACCGCTCCGAGTCCCCCAACCGGGAGGACTATGGAGGCAGCAGCACGCAGCTCCACAGCAGCAGCAACAACATCTACACGCCCGACTACTCCGTGCACATCCTCTGCGACGTGCAGTTCGTCAAGGTATGGGCAGGGCTGGCAGGGACTGTCCCACCCTGGCCACCCCTGTCCTGGTGCCCTCTTGCCCCACTGTGCCCCAGGAGCCTGATGGGTGCCCAGTGGGTGCTGAGGAGTCCTACACTTACTCCTGTTGTCTGGAGGTTTGGAGCCACCAAGTCTCCGAGAGGTCCTGGTGGGGCTCGGTGCCCACTGAGCTGGGTGCACGTCTGTGTGCCCAGGTGACCCGGCAGCAGTACCACAATGCCCTGGTGGCCAGCCGCATGGACAGCTCACCTCAGTCCCCCGACATGGAGGCCTTCGACAGGGATTCAACCAAGGCCTCGACTGCACGGGGAACACCACAGACACCTAAGGAGGACCCTGCCACCCTGCTGAATGAGAGGAACAGCATAATGTGTGAGTCACCCAATAGAATTCCTTCCCTGCCACAGGCCAACGTTGCATGTCCCCTAGGGGGGGTCTGTGCTGGGACCCTCTGGCATGATGCACACACCACCTCTGCGATGCAGTTGTACATGCAGTGGGGCTTGTATGCAGTGCAGGCATTTGTGTACACACACCTGTGGACGCCTGCATGTCCACACAGCTGCCAGTGTGCAGGCATGTAATTCCTCACTGCCTTGTGCTCGTGTCCCCCGGGGTCCTGGCAGTTGGACCTGGATCCTGCCACATCCTGCCCCAGGGCACAGCACCTCCCTGCCCTGTGTCCCTGCAGGCGGCCGCTCTGAGGGGCTGCGCAGTCCCAGCGAGTCAGTGTTCCTGCGCATGGAGGGCATCCCCTTCATCCAGGAGGAGCTGGCTGACAACGAGGAGAACAGCAAGCGGCAGAGTGAGTCTGGCCGGGGGGCACACACACCTGACCCCGGGGATGGCGAGGCCACGGTGCCCTGAGGCGCTGCAGCCATGCTGGGCTTTTGCAGACAGTGAGTGCTGCAGGACCGTCCTGGAAGCAGAGTCCCCGGGTAGAGAGGCCGGGACCAGCTCATCGCCGAGCAGCTCTGAGGAGGCACTGGGCAAGAGGCTGCTGAGATCCCTCAGTGAGTGACTGACCCGGGGATGGCACACCCAGGACAGAGCTCTGCCTTGGCATCCCACTGCCTGTGTCGGCTGTTCCCCAGCCCTGTCCTGGGGACACCCTGCGGGGGGCTGGTGTGGAACATGGGACAGCCTAGTTCCCTAGCTCAGGCAGAGCCAGCCACTAGGTCCTGGCCCAACCCTATGCACCCCTGCCCTGAGCACCCTTGGCTCCCAGCACCCCAGCCCTAAGCACCCTTGCTGCTGCAGGTGGGCGCAAGCAGCGGACATCGTCAGAAGGTGAGAAGTCGCCAGAGGAAAGCTCCAATCTCGCCCCATTAATCACCTGAGCAGCAGCGTGGCCAGAGCACAGTGCTGGAGGCCCATGCAGACTGGAGGTAGGAACCTGCCTCTTGGTGCAACATTCCTTTCCCAGCAAGTGGGAGGTCACTCATTTTAAACAGTGTAAAGTCAAGTTTCAGGCAGCAAAGCCAAATGGGGTGGTCTGGAGCCCATGCAGGTGTGTGTGTTGGTGGGGGCTGGAGCAGGATCAAGAGATATGGAGCCTGGTCTGCTCTCAACGGCAGACTGGATGTCAGAGACTGGAGTGAGACCCTGGCTCATACTTTCACTGTCTGCATCAGTATATACCTGCGCCTTGCTAGGAAAGGTGCTGCAGGCTTGAGTACCAGCAGGTCAGAGAGGGCAAGCTCTGGCCCCCTGCACCAGAGTGTGCTTGTGTCTTCCAGGTCTGCAGCATGGGGGTCTCCTGCCGTGAGGCTCATGTCCGACAGCAGGAGGTCTGCACTCACTCGCTGCCTGTCCGCCCGCTCGTGCCGCCCCTCCCTGCAGGATTTGTGCAGAGCCCCATCCCCAGGCGAGAAAGGATGTACCCCCGGCAGGGCTGAACCACCCAGGCAGCCTGGACCAGCTAGCTGGAGCCCGAGGGCCCTTGCCCAGCCGCTCCCTGGTGGCATCTGGTCTCAAGGAAGAGGTGAAAAAAGGAAAGGTGAAAAAGTGTCTGTCACGGCATCCCTGCAAGCAGTGCAGGGAGGGGCAGCCCAACCCAAAACTGCCCTTTAACATCATTTACCATCCCCATCCCAGCGAGGCCCGGAGCCCCGCGGTGCTGGTGCTGCAAGATGCGGTCTCCGCCATGAGGAGAACGTGCTCTTTGGGGGGTGCCAGGCGCAGCTCAGGGCCCCAGCACACGTTTGTGCCGTGCCTGGTGACACGGCCGCTTGCAGCGCCTCGCTCACGCTGACCCAGCACTCCCGGAGCCCTGCCAGGCACAGGGCAAGGAGCCCCGCTCAGCCCCGAGTGCAGCCCCTCCCTGGGCAGGGGTCTCTCCAGGCTGCACTGGCCCATCCTCCTCTCCACACACGCCTGCCGCTGTGAGGGAGGCTCGCACCAAGACCTCGGGGTGGGACAGACCAGTCAGTAGTTTTTGTAGAGGCTCAACGCAACGGGGATATCAACATTAAAAGTGATTTTTCCCTGAGGGATGGCCTCTCTGTGTCCATGGGTGTAGGGAAAGGCGCTAACCCCTCCCAGCCAGGGCCAGAGGGGGCTGGAGCAACAGGACTCAGCCTCACCGAAGGGAGCAAGAGAACGAGTCAGCGAGTGCTGCCCGATCTCTCGCCGTGATGCTGGGCTCTCTGTCACTCCTGCTGCCAGGAGAGCACTTGGCAAGCAGAGAGATAAGCCCCGGCAGTGCAGACAAGGACTGGGGAAAAACAGGAGTTAATATCAGGCCATTGCAAACACAATAGTGGGATACACGTGCTGGAGTACAGCCTGACAGAAAACGACAGAAATCTCATAGTCCACCCATGCTGATAAAACTTCAGCTGGAATAACTGCAGCCCTGTCTGGGCACTGCCCTTCTAAGGAAACACACAGCAATTAAAAAGTGGACAGAGGAAAGCAAGGGCTGGAAAAAAACCTACCCCAAAGGCTGAAGGAAATAGAGTCACTTTATCTTAACTGGTGAAGAATGTGAAGGGGAGAGAGGAAGTTTTCAAATACATAAAAAGCTGTTGTACAGAGGAAAGGAATAATCTGTTCTCTGTTGCCATGGTAAATGGGATAATTGGTAATGAGCTTACACACAGAAAAGGAAAAATTTAGTTCACTTGCTAGGAAAAACAAGGTTGGTAAGACTAGCAAAACACAGATAGATCACATGGGGTGGGCCAGCCTTCACACCAGGAGGTCTGTAAGGGCAGAAGTGTAAGCAAATATCATAAATAACAAAAGCAGAATTGGTTCCTTAACTCCTCCTCAGATTACCCCTAGAAGTCACCCTTTAACCACTTCCCCATCATCCCTGTTGTGAATGGACACCAAAAGGAGAAAAAGATCCTCACCTGCAGAGAGGAGGAAAGGCTGCCCCTGGCTCACTCTTATATGATAGGAACACTAACCAAAAAAGAACAAACAAGAGACCCTGTGAACTCTGTGCAAACACAAAGCAATAAGGCACCATTTTTGCCTTTTCTATCTAAGCTGCAGCACAAGCAAATCCATCAGGGTAACAGTGACTACTGCTACCTGACGTAAGGAAAGGAGCTCTCCCCTTTCTTCAAGGATCCTGTCAGGAGGCTGCTCTGTCAGCTCACAAATAGATCTGCAGTGACTGCAGAGAGCAGAAACAGATGGTCCCAGCTCTTTTTCTGTGCCAGAAACACAGGCTGTTGGTTCCAGGCCCCATTGAAGCAAGTGGGAGTAGATGGGGGGTCACCAGGAGCCTGCTGAAAAGGATGAACAGAAGAGATCTGCTTTTTGACACCTGAGGGGCAGCCCAGGAGCCCTGGGCCAGGGAGGGATGGCCAAATGGAAACACTTGACCATCCAGAAAGCAACCACAGACAGACAGGCAGGATGAGCTGGGCAGCACAGGGCAGTGGGGCAGAAAGAACACAAGATGAAAACAGGAGGAACTGGTTGGCTTCATGTAGTCACAGGGAGCTCCCAGCAACACTCTCCCAGTAAGACTCCCCATTAAGTAGTGGCTGTGATCATCAGAGATGCAACACACCCTGAGAGAGAAAGGGACAACCTTGAAACAAAAACCTCAGCCTGGGGAGGCTCATATGGTCTGAAGACACGGACATCACACAAGGCAGGGGTAGCATTCAGAGATGAAGGTTTAATTTCATGTCAGCAACACAAAGAAGCAATTATCACAATTACAAACATTTGCTCGTATAAGGCTCAGAAATTGGGAAGGGGTGGGACGAGCAGAGAGAAGACTCTAGCAACAGCTTTACCCCTCCCCAAAATACTAGAGTGACATTGGTTCACAAGCCATGTGGGATCCTAACCACTGTGCTGTTACCCCACAGTGCATTGCACTGGCACCAGACTTCGCCATGATCAAAATGATCAGTTACATGGAGTTGATTTGGACGTGCTAAAGATGCCGTTTTAAGGGCCTGGAGACCAGGCTGCTGTTGTGAAACAAGGGCCAAGGTGGCTCATGCTGCCCCTACCTCCTGGGGGCACTGGCTTACCATATTGCAAAGACCACTTAAAAAATGTCAGAAGACGATTATCCCTGATTGAGCTACTGCTCCCATCTTTATTAAACCTCAAGAGGTGTGGGAAAAGGCAAGCCATGAGCAGAGAAAGACATGGACTACACACTATAGCTTTGGTGACTTCATGTAAGTTTGGTTGTTCATGTGCTTCATTGGATTTTTGTGACGGCTTCATGGATGGACTTGGCCACATAGTCCAGGTTCTTGGTAGTTAGACCACACATGTTGATGCGCCCACTAGCCATCAGGTAGATGTGTTTCTCCTTGATCATGTACTCCACCTGCTTAGCTGGGGAAAACAATTGGAGACCAGGTCAGAGCTCAGAAAAGCCCAAAGAACTAGTCAGGGATGCTTGAATCTTTCACAACAAGCAGAAAAGTTCAAACACTGGCCACTAAAATACTGTGTGATGCTTCATCCCTCTCCAGCCACAGACGCAGTGATGCCAAAACTCCAGCGAGACTGAGAGATTCCTACTTGGATTGCTTCAGCCCAGTTCACCCATAGCAAAACTGCCCCAGCCACCTCTCCCTTCAACAGACCACTTGACACTTACGGTTCAACCCCGTGAAGCTGAACATGCCGATCTGCTCTGTGATGTGGCTCCACGTGCCTGGGGTGCCAAGGGCCTCCAGTCGAGACCGGAGCTCTGACCGCATCAGCAAGACCCGATCTGCCATTGTCTTCACATTGCCCTTCCTGCAGAGGCAGGAAGCAGAGCATGAGGATGGGCACCCATTCTGTTTGAAGCCATCTGGCCAAGTCTGATGCTCAGGGAGACAGCTTCCCTCCCTTGCCGTCTCCCACCAGCCCTGGCAACACGTACCACTCATCAAAGAGCTGCGGGGAAGAGAGCGTAGCTGCCACAATGCGCGCTCCCTGGGAGGGAGGGTTGGACCAAGTGGTGCGCACAATCTTCTCCATCTGGGATAGCACGCGCTGCACGTTGTCTGCATCCTTCCCCACCACGGTCAGGTTCCCCACCCGTTCATCTGTGGACAAGCCAAGAGATGTGAGCCATTGGTTCCACACGTCGCGGCAAAGCAGAGAATTCCCCATCCCTCAGCATGCCAGCCCCATCTGTCTGGGTTTGATGCTACTGGGCCAGCTTACTGCCAGACACTCACTGTAGAGCCCAAAGTTCTTGGAAAACGACTGTGCACAGAAGAGCTCAAAGCCCTCGGAGACAAAGTATCGCACAGCCCAGGCATCCTTGTCCAGGCTGCCAGAGGCAAACCCTTGGTACGCTGAGTCGAAGAATGGAAACAGGCTCCGGCGCTGCAAGGAGGAACAGTGTTAGAGGGAAATCCCCTCCCCACAACCTCTTTTACCCCCTCACAGTACCCGTAGGAGGGAAAAATGACCACTGAGTTTCTGTGTGAATTCAAAGCAAAGATGGTCCAGCAACACCAGACTGAAATACTTTCTTTCTACTGAGATAAAAGAATGGAAAGACTAAAGTGATCAATAAAAGTCAATGCAGGAGAAAACTGCATTTGAGGACACAAGAAGTGCACACTTCATATGCTACTATCCAGCACCTGCCTGCAGATGATCTTTCCAGCAGAAGAAACCTCACTACAGCCCATTCCACAGAGTGTGAAAACAAGAACTTGGAGGCACAACAAGAAAGGCAGTGCATCTCTCCTCTGAGCACAGACAACTATCATTCAGCTGTCCACCTCTCCCTTCAACACCTGCCCTGTGGGCCTCTTTCAGCTTCTGCCACATCTCATGCCATTCCCCCAGAGCATTTCAGATGCAAATGCTCTGGCTGGCTCAAGAGCTATTTGCCCCCTCAGCATTGCTTTAGCCCCAGCAGCAACCCATACCTTCATGACAGCAGCAATCTGCTTCCACTGCTCAGGAGTAGGGTCTGTGCCTGTTGGGTTGTGTGCACAGGCGTGGAGGATGAAAACTGAGAACTCTGGGGCTTTCTGAGGAGAGAACATGTCTTGGTCACACATACACAGGGATGAGACCGGGCACCCGCAGCACAGGGAGAGGCCTGGAGCTGCTCTGGGCAACAACAGCCTCTTTTGCAGTGATCCACTTCCCAGCACAGCACACCAGAGCCTAGCCAGCTGCAGATACTGACAGCACCAAGCTCAGCCCATCCCACACCAGTTTTACTCACCTCCATGTCATTCAGCAGCCCCTGGAGATCCAGACCCCTCTTGGCAGCATCCCAGTAATGGTAGGTTCTAATATCTTTGAAGCCAGCATCCATAAACACAGAATTGTGGTTCTCTGAGGAAAGAAATAACTTCTCAGAAAAGCACGCCCTATCTCCACCAAGCTGCCTTCTCCAGCCCCAGCAGCTCCCATTACACACATGACAAGGCCCTTCCCTCACTGCCCAGGCCCCTGTAAGGAGCAGGGCTGTGCCTCCCTCACTCACTGACCCACAGGGCTCTGTGAGAGCAGCACTCACCCCAGGTTGGAGTGGAGACGTAGATTGGGGTGGCTGTGTTGTTGTTGCCGTTGTACCAGCGCCTCAGGAAGTCTGCGCCGATCCGCAGAGCGCCCGTCCCGCCCAGGGACTGAACGCTTCCCACCTGCAACACAGACACCTGTCAGCACTGCCCACCCAGGCCAGCACCACTATCAGTGCAAAAGAAGCAGAGGTGCTTGCAAGAGTGAGACAGGATCCCAAACGTGTCCCCTGGGCTCAGCCCAGTCAGAATGCCATCCCCTTCCAGTGGTCTTCAACCTCCTTCAGTGCTCAGGCCCATCCTGACAACTTCTACCATTATAAATAGACTCCAGCCATTCCTGTTATGTTTTGGCACAGAACACATTCTCAGCTAGCAGTTTATTTCAGGAAAGGTGGTATATTATCTGACTTGGGCTTCCTGTGGGGAAACTATTAAAAGATGAAGGAAAACACAGATTCCAATCACAGGCCACCTTCGGTTTTCTCCCAAAACCACAACTACTTGCACAAACAGTTTCAAGTGCGTGGGTTCATCAAGTAAGCTACAATCAAGAAAAACGAGGTCTGAGAAACCCCCAAATCCTGCCAGAATGCAGGACCTCTACACACTTGTGCTCTTCTACTCAGTCTGCTGTGGAGACACCCTAGGGACCCCAGGGCTCCCTGTCCTCCACATACTCGATTCTCCTTGATGGCAGGGCTGTCATCACCCAGGGCGATCCGGGAGGCGTTGGCTCGGAACTCGGGCAGGCCCAGGATGGGCAGATATTCGTGGTTCAGGCTGTTGTCGTTGGCGATCATCTGCTCCACCTTCTTCACCACCGGCAGGACCCATGGCTGCCCCTCGTCCGTACGGTAGGCTGCGGGAAAGGGAGAGCCGTGCTTACAGCACCGAGGGGACGCTGCGCGGCCCGGCTCCCCGAGGGATCTGCCCGGGACACCGAGAACGGTGGCTCGGCCGGCGCCGGGCTGCCCCGCGACCTTGACGGCCGCTGGACCTCGCTGCCCGCCCACC
>VXAX01007712.1:113144-124423 GCA_013399835.1 Leptocoma aspasia | reverse complement strand
CTCCGGGGCGCGGCCGCCGTCGGGGGCGCGGCGGTGCCGGGCGGTGCCGGCAGGGGGCAGAGCCGGCCCGCCCATCCCGCGCCGATCCCGCCGCCCATCCCGCGCCGATCCCGCCGCCCATCCCGCGCGGATCCCGCCGCCCATCCCGCGCCGATCCCGCCGCCCATCCCGCAACGCCCGCGGGGAGCGGCACCCACGGCTCCGGCCCGGCCTGGGGCTGCTCGAACATCCCACCCATGGCTGGCCCCACGCCTTCCCGGGGAGAGGGGTCGGTGCCTCCCGGTGTGGCCGTCTCCGTTAGGAACCTGCCACCTTATCTCGAGCAGCTTTTGAAGTTTGTGAGAATCCGCCCTGGGAAAAGCTTTGAGGGAAACGGGAAGGACGTCGCGAATAACAGCTCCGACAGCGTGACACACAGCACACACACCTCCCTTCGTGACACAAAACACGGGGGCACAGGACGGGAAAGGCCATGCTGTCCCCAAATGCTTTTGCAGACAATCGGTGTTATACGCCCCCTTTGTTAACCCAGCCAAGATCCCTCTGAAAACCAGTTTGGATCCTTGCCCCCTCCCATGCCCAAGGTGGCTCCACAGCCCGGCTGCCCAGGAGGGAGCCCAGGGGCACAGCCCTCGCCTCCCCCGGCTCCGGGCAGCACCTGGAAGAACTGCCCAGTGCACTTTCTGCTTAGCATGAGAGTGGGGAAAAGGCAGAGCTGTCTGTCAGCACAGTAGTGTGCCAGCACTTCTGCCTTCAGAGAAAACAGAATAATGAGAAAGGCAGAGAAGCAAGACAGCAGTGCTAGACCAAAGCTTTGGCCCTGGTGGTGTTTTTAGTCCAACTTGGACAAAATTTCATTCATGCGTTGAGAAACAGCTGCATGGAAACCCAGAAAGAGCTTGAGGTCTGCTCTCTGCAATAGCTGTGAACCTCTGTAAACACCTGACCTGGCTAAGGTCAGGGCATCCAAACCTTAACCCTAACCCTATCTTTAAACCTAACCCTACCCTTAACTATAGCCCTCATCTTAACTCTAATCCTGACTGGATGAAGAACTCTTGGGTTTCTCAAGGTCAGTGGATTCTGCTAAATGAGAGATACTACAGTGCTGGGCAAGGAAGCAGCTGATGAAAACAAGGGCATCAGAGGGATCTGGGGATAGCCCACTGCGGGGTGAGTCATGTTTTCTGCTCACAAAGAGTAAAGCACTGCACAAGTGGAATGCTGCAATGGGAAAAACAGACAGAGGCTGCTCAGAGCATCCTATTTCTGGAGCAGACAGAAGTGCTAGGGAGTCCCCAGACTATCAGGCTCTCACTGCACTTACTGGTTTCTAATCCTACCACTTTCCAAAGAGCACTGGGATACTTGGGGACATGGCCAAGTGCTTTCCCAGTGCAGAACAGGGAAGTCACAAAGGCACAGGCGTGCTGCCTGCCAAGCTGGCTGCACCAAGTTGCTGCCTGGGACTGCCAGAGCAGGCTGAGCAGTGCAAGTTGCAGGAAAAAATGCAGCTTCTCCAAATCAGCACCGTTTTGTTCCCTTTCCTCAGGAGCTCCTGGGCAGTGTGAGCTCAGTGCTGCCAGTCTGGTGCACGCTGCTGCCTGTGCCTGCGAGGCTGGGGTCGCTGACGCAGCAGGAGTTACCTGCCAGTGCGCTTGGTGCCTCTGGCTCAGCTGGTGTCCCGTGCCCTTGACAGCACGGAGTGGGACTCCTCTGGGAAGAGATGCAAGAATGAGACAATAAGAGACAAAGCAGCAGGCTGTCGGGCCCCCGAGCTGGGTGGCTTTGCGTTAGCAAGATCCCTCTGGCCCTGAGCTTTCATCTCCTCAGCCTACACAAAGGGTGCCACCAACACATATGTAAAAGCAGGAGGAACATGGGAGCCAGCCCTGAGGCATCCCTCCCTTCATCTCCTGCCTTGGACTGACAGCCAGCAATGACCTGCCACTCAGTGGGAAAGCTTGCACACCTTACACAGAGCGAAGAAGCCCCCGGGCATGCAGGGCCGTGCCCCATGCAGACAGGGCCCCCCGCACTCAGCTCCTCCTGGGAGCCAGAGGCAGGGGGGCTCAGCAGCCAGCCTGGCTCCTGCAGAGCTCAGCCTGCTGCAGGGATCCAGGCACCACTGGGGACCAGGTGATGGCCTCCCCACACCATCAAGCCTCACGTGGTCTTGGAAAAAAGCCCTTTTATGAGTGTGAGCTCCACTGACCCCACCCCATTCACTCCCTCTCGCAAGATTCACCCTCACACCCCTCTGGCCTCTGCCTCATCCTCTCCAGAGTGCCCTGCCCAGTACTGGGACACTGTCGATCTCAGCAGCACAGCAAGGGTTTAGCAGCCTGCCCATCCCAGTCTGAAGCTGGGTGCAAGCAGTGTGTGGCATGGAGCAGAGCTGAGGCTGTCCCCAGCGGGTGCCGTGTGGGGGCTGTTTTCCCAGCATCCTCCAAATACAGATGTTTTCTCAGTGCAGGATCCAGACAGAGGAGGGTAAAATGTTTTCATTCCAAGCTCCAGAGGTCAGGTCATGGTTTGTCTAAATGGCTTTTGTTGCTGTAATTATCAGATTAGCTGATCTCTGGTGGTGCATTTAGGGGCAGCTACATTAACTGTGGATCCTGACCCCTCCACTGCCACCCTGCCCAGCTGGGACAGTGGGTTTGCAATGGAGCAGTGGGGATTGGGGATGTCATGAGAGCCAAGTGAAATGCTCATGATTAGTTTTGAGCTGGTACCCAGCTGGATCCTGGCCCAGGAGCAGCCAGTACATTTGAGGAAGACAGCAGCAAGGCTCCTTGACCTCACAGCATACAGTGATGCTGAGCTGGGCCTGATCCTTCCCTCCCACTCCAACCTGCAATGCACAGCAGCCATGGAGCCCTGTCCCAGGCACCTGCCTGCTGCTGTGGCTGGTGTTCAGCATGCAGACATGGGACGGGGGCATCTGTGGTTCCCTCGCTCAGAGCTGGTGGTGCTTGCAGGCACCAAGCCCAGCAGGTCCTAGGGAAGGGTGGTCCAGAACCTCACACTGTGCTTGGCATGTGGGAGCCTCGGGGCTGTGCCTGGCCACAGGGTGCTATGAGGCTGGGCAGCCCCCAGCAGCTGGCAGGGCACAGGAATAGGAGCGTGAGATACCAGGCCAGACTCAGAGCGTGACAGGGAGATGAGAGGCTGGGAGAGAGGCTGAGGGGCAGATAAAAAGGGATCAGGAGCTTCCGGCCCCCGCCAGCCCCTTGCCGGGTGCGTGGGTCCATCTGTCAGCGCCTGCGAGGGCTGATGGCATCGGGCCCTGGTGGCAGCCGGGGCTGCAGATCTGGCCGAGGGGCACCGTCAGGGGCGGGACAGGGCACTGCCACCGCCTTCCCGCTGCACCAGGGCGCTGACAGCAGCCCGGACCCCGGCGTGGCCGGGACGAGCCCTCGCACAGCCCTGCAGGTGCCCCCTGAGCCTGAGCTCCCGACCCTGCAGCATTTACCTCCTGCCTTCCTGCCCCGCCAGCCCCACTGCACACACCGATAGGGACTGCCAGGGCTTTCACCCNAAAAAAAAATCGGTTCCCACTCTGCAGAGCTGCAGATCAACACCTGGGTGCTCAGAGGCTGTCTGCTCGGGCAGTGTGCCTGTGGCAGCGCCCTGCCCCCTCATCCCACCTCCTCTCTGACCTGCTGTGGGTGGGAGAAACAGGAGATTCCCTTGAGCAAAGCAGAAGCTCTATAACTAAATAAATCAAAATCAGAAAAGATGTTATTGTTTCTCCATAAAACTACTTATTTAAAATGTGGCTTCACCGCATTTCAGTTTCTGAAGTTTTATAATGCCAGAGCACAACACCCCAACTGAGTGAATGCTTCTGGAGCAGAATATCTACGTCTTCTCTTTCAAAGAATATTTCAATCCCTTCAAATGCTTCAGAAAATTTCAACAGGAAAATTTTTCCTTTAAACATCATGTTCCTAGAGGAAGTTTTGGCTTCAGCAAAACATACATTTTTAAAAAATAGTGAAAGCTATGTTCCTGGTATTTTGTTCATTTTCCTAATTGCCACCACGATGGAACTTGGTTAGCTCCAAGTCCATCTTAGCTTCCAGCTCAAAGCCTGAGAACAACCCAGGGCAGCAAGGACAAAGTCTGTGCACCCCAAAAAGGAGTATATCCACCTACCTAATCAGGCTCAAACCTCTCCTGCCATTGCAGCTTCTTAGGTACAGCCAGAGGTTTGCTATTTCTCTAAAACCATTTTGCACATTAGTTCTGGGGTCCCAAGAATCCTAGTTTGGCTTATGGACCACTCATGGCCATGCTTGCCTATTCTATGTCCACTCATTCCCATGGGCACTCAGGAGTTTCTCTTAATTTTTCCTTTTGCATCAGCACCTGCTGGGAGATGTCAGGGCACTGACCCATGGACTGTGACCTGCTTGGGCACTGACACCTGGTACCCTGGTGCACTGAAGGTGGTTTCCTAAGGGTGTGGAAGACCAGTGGGGGAAAGGACAGGCACTTCTATGTCCTTCTGCACAGCCAAGGAAATGAGTTTTGGGACATCTGACATGAGGAGATAGCTGCCATTCCCAAAGCCAGCAAACCTCCTGGCCAAGCCTCTGCCCTCTCACCAGTGAGCCTGGCTCAAGTGTTGGGATGGAGACACTGGATGTGTTGCAGGGAGCAGCTCTGCCATGGTGTACCATGCCAGGCAGCTGTGGGAGCTGTGCCCATGGGGCTGAGGCAACTGCAGCACAGCTGGTCCCAGCTGGACCCCTCTGCACAGGGTGTGTCCCCCAGTACAGCCAGGACACGGCCAAGAAAAGGGAGTCCAGCTCTCTTGCAGGGAGCCCAGTGCTGCGGGTAGCTTCTGGACCTTGGTGTCAGAGCAGATTTACTGAAAACAATTTATTTAATATCAAAAATAATTTCTTACAGCGTTTCAGCTGGCGTCAGCCAAGCGCTTACTCACCCGGGAATTCAAACAAAGGCAGGGCTGGCGCCCAGCCAGGGGGTCGGGCGCTGGGTGGTCGTGTCCATCCCGGCCTTGGACCCGCCTCTGGGTCACTTGCGGGCTTGTGGCACGATGTCTCCATTTATTTATTGGAAATGTTTGAACAGGAAATGCTAATGGTTTGGGTTTCTGGAGACAGCTGGAGGGGTCCGGACGGAGCTGCTGAGAAGGGGAGGGTGCACTGGGACAGGGCAGGCCAGCAGAGAAGGGGGAATCAGTGCTGCCACTGGGGATTTGTCCCTTGTGTTTATGGTGAAGAGCCCAGCGGGAGGTGAGACCAAGGAGGGTCCTGCCAGCTCTGCTGCCTCCTCCTTCACTGCTGCCTGCATCCCACAGCGCCGGGGTGCACCGGCAAAGTGGTGAAGGAGGAACAGTAGCCACAGGGCATGGCACATCTCATCCCATCGCCGCCCGGCTGGGTGTCCATTAGCGTGGGAGAGATGTGAAAGTGCTGCCTCCCCCTACAAGGGGGTCGAGAGGTTCCTATGCAGCCCGGCTCTGGAGCGCGCTGTTCCTGCATTTGCTGATAACAGCGGAGGTAAAGCCTGACCCAGGAAAGCAGGCAAGATCCGCAGAGATAAACTCCCCGCAGCAAGACAAAGGCACTGACCTCCTCACTGCAGGAGCTGCCGCATTCCCACAAGCACAGCAACAATTGCCCGGGAGCAGCCCTGAGACCTGCACCCAACCCCACTGGCCAGCCACCGGGGAGGGCTCCAGTGGCAGCCAGGAACACCTCTTGCCAGGATCACGGCACAGAAACCACAGCTTGGGGTTTTTAACCAAATCTGCTGTCCACACCATTTTTCTGAGCAGTGAGAGCAAAGAGGTTGCTGTCACTACTTGCTCCTCATTCAGCATCTTGGCCCTGCTGCGTTGCACAGCCAGAGGGATGCTGTACAAGCACCCCTTTGAATTTCCTACCTCACGCTTCCATCTGCGCATTTGCAGTACAAACAAGTTTTAAGTTTCATTCTCAAACACAGCCGAGGGTCTCACGCACTCACTGATGCAATTCAGGTGTGAGTGCCTGGAGCCCCACACCCCCAGAGCACAACCAGGGTACTGAACGGCAGGCACCAGCTCAGCTCTGCCTCCCCCTGCCCTGCCTGGGTCCCACCCGTGGAGCAGGAGGCTGGAGCCTGCGTGGCATTTCCCCATGTCAGGTCTGCCCCAAGAGAGCATCAGCTGAAAAAGGCAGAGGCACTTAATGGGATTTGCAGAAACACAGCTCAGTTACACACCATACGCCTGTTGTCTCAGGCATGTTTTTAAAATCTTTATCTCTGCATCATTACACACTGATCTACATTTGAAAAGAATCCCTTCGGTTCCCTACCTCTGAAATGAGGATAACTATCCTTCACCTCATAGCAGGGTTATGAGGATAAACAGATTAAAGAGTGTGATATTGTTGCAAAGAAGGTTAAACAAGCCCCTGTGACAGACAGCCCAGGGGCAGGGACCAGCATCAGAGCCATGCACAGCGTAAGCTGCCGACCCACGTCTGCACCATGCTAATCACCCCAAAATCCCAGCGACAGGTTTGTCACCGTCTGCCTTCCCAGGACGCAGTCCCCAGCCAGCTGCAAGCCTGCAGAGGGGATAGTGCCCCAGCCTGGGCTGTGCACCTGTGCCCTGAGCCTGAGAAAGGGGAGTGCAGGGGGAGCAGGGGCTGGGAGGTGCTCATTAGTAGCACAGAGTTTCAAGAGGACATCAGAGATCCAGATGCAGCAACAAGGGCCTGTGGGCAGTGGGGTGCAGCAGGGCAGCTGTTCCCTCTGCACATCCACAGTCCTGCCCATCCCTGTCCCTCAGGGTGCCCTGGGCTGGCAGGGACAGTGAGGAGATGTGCACTTCTGCAGAAAGAGCTGGTGGGGGAGAGGACGAGCCAGACAATTACTGTCTGGAAAGTCTCACCCGGATCCCTAGTAAAATAATGGCACAAATATTAAGAAAAGGAGCTCTGTAAACATCTAGAGGATAATGAAACCATGAGCTATAAGCAGGATGGGATTTGTAAATAAAGGGCCGTGCCAAAAACAACAAGCCCTCCATAATTGTTTTGGATAGAAGGACAAGATTAGTGCGGGAAGGGGATGGCGGATGTCATGAGAGGAGACCTGGAAGCACCAGGTCTGTCCTCCTGCCTGACCATAAGAGTCTCTGGCATGTTTGGGCAGGTTTAAGGAGGCTGACCTGTACAAAAGGTGCCCCTGATGGCACAGCTGGCACCTGGGAGCATACCTGACCTCTGCAGCTGGACACCTGCGCTCCCCCAGCCTGTCACTTGTCACACCAGCACTGCAGCAGTTACTCACACTTTGGCCACCTCTGAGCTGCCAGGAGAGAGCAAGGCTAAACCTGAGTCCCCATCCCAAATGAGGCACATCTCACCAGCACATCTCACAGGGCTGGGACCCATGCAGTGCAGGAATAAGCCTGCTGGATGGTTGTGGAGTGGCTGAATGAGAAATAAACCCCAAGCAAATCCAGGAGCAGGAAAATAATGCTGGCACCTTCCATGATGTTCCCCAGGTTTGGACAAAACTCTGTCTTTTGTGAACATCAAAATGGCATGTTCTGCAGGACTGTAGGGTTCCCCAGTGCTCTCAAGCTTTTTGGCCAGACATACAGGAAATGTGCATGCACCTCCTTGCAACCAGCCCTTTGAAATGCTACTGTAAAAGCACACGTAAGCACCAGCAGCCATCTGCACCGCACAGGACAAGCTCATCCAGTGTAGACATTGCACGGAAGGAAAAGCAGAAGCCTGGCCAAAATGTACCTGATTTTGTAGCCGAGCCTTGGCTCTCTGCAGCCCCCGGCGGTGCCGGGCCGGGTAACGCGCTCGCCGGCTGCACGCGGCGTGCGGGGCAGATGAAATGCACCATATATGGTGAAGGGATTATTAGTCCATAGCTTCTTCCTAGGATCTTCTGAGAAAATCCTGCTTGAAAATGAGGAACAAAGAGGTTTGAATGTGTCTCAAGCAGGGACTTGAACTGCCCACAGGACCAAAAGCAATGGCTTCAAAGAAACAGGGAGCAGTGAGGTGTCAGACCCTTGGGTATCTGTGAGGTGCTTAACAATATTCTGATTAAGTATTTGTCTTAATTAGTACTGATTGCGCACCCATTACCTACACCCTGATTGGTTTCCAGAAGTTGTTCTCAACAGGGAGATGTTGCTGCAATGGTGTCAGCACTGGTCTCCAGGTACCCAGTGCAGGCACAGACCAGCTCAGAGTTGGCACCAGTTCCATGCTCCCAACCTTGGCTGCAGCCCTGCAAGTCATGGAAAAGATGGAGTACCTGGTTGTGGGGTTTGACTGAGCCCAATGCCAAGCTGGATGTGTTGGCAAAGAAAAGTGGGTGTCCATTTGGGTGGCAGGGGCTAACAGAAGACTCTGGCTCTGACAGGGGCTGGTCTGGGGTCCTGAGGGTGAGCAGCTGGATGTGAGCTCAATGCTGGGACCACATGGTAAATGCAGTCCTGGGCACCAGAGCTGGGAGTGCAGCAAATGGGAGCTGTGAGGCAGTGCTCTGTGCAGCAGAGGATGGGATGCTAACCCTGAGCTACTGTGAATAGCCTGGTGCCCCACTTTAAAAAGATCCAGATGAAGTGAGAGTTGTAAATGTGATTCCCACCCCCCCATATTTCCCACAGCATCCTTGCAGACAGAGTGGGGAGGTATGGGCTGGAAGGGGGAAGACACAAGGTGGCTTGAAAACCGAGTGAAGTGATGGAATCTGCATCTTCAGACATTTCCAAAATTCAATGGATCAAGGCCCAACCAGCGGGCTGTACTGCCAGAGTTCCTGAGGCCAAAATTATTCTGTGAAATGAGAGTGCAGAAAACAGGCACAGAAAAGACACAGTTGCAGGAGAACGCACCCCAGAGTGACAGAATCAAGCTCAACCTGTTTTCTTCTTAAAAAAGCTCAAGAAATTTGACTGCTATGCACAAGTACTCTCATAGTAAGAAAATACTATGTGCTAACATCTTTTTATTCTTGCCAAAAAAGGCAGAACAAGAATCAATGGTTGGAAATTAAAAGCCAGACAACCCTGCATAAGAAATACGACATACATTTACTGAGCAATGCTGATTAGCTGGTGGATTAACCGTCAGTGATTAAGTAAGACCAAACCATGAACTCCCTTGCCCCTCCAGACCAGATGCTTTTGTACATTAGTGAAACCCCAGGTTATTTGGATCCAGAAGGAGTAACGAGACAAGGCAGTCGGGTAGATCAGCATAGGTGATCTAATGACTAACTCTGATCTTAAACATCGTGAGTAAAAATACATCATGTTACTAATACACAGAGAAAAATTCCCATTGCACAAACCCAGTGTAAACACTGGACAGTTGACATCTGCAAACCCACAGATGGAGGGGGATGACAGTTGTTACTCCTGTTTTAGAAACAGAAAAACAGCCAGCCCACGGAGGACCCGCAGGGGCCTTGTGACAGGACTGAATCCAGGAGTGAGGGACGAGCTTGGAACACCAGGAGTCTGTCAGCAGCCAAATTCAGGAGAAACCTGGGGTCTGCCCTGGGATGCTTCTGGATACTGTGTATGGGACATATGGCACATTGGGTGGGGAAGAAATGGTTTCTCTGCACAGAGCTTGAGGTGATAGGACAAGGCATATGACCTTTCCAGGAGAAGTAGGATCAGAGGGATGGATAGAAACAGGGGAAAATTTGGTTAGGGAAAAAATTGGTTAGGAGTAAATAAAAAAAAAAACAAACCCAAAAACCAAAACCAAACAAACAAAAATCCCCCCCCCAAAAAAAACCAACCAACCAAAAACCAACCAACCAACCAACCAAAAAAAAGAAAAAACAACACCAAAAAAAACCCAAAAAACCAACAACAACAACAACAAAAAGAAAAACCAACCAAAAAAAACCCCAAAACAAAACAAAAAAAAACCCCAACCACAACCTAATGGAAACCTTCACAGCTGAAGCAAAACACACCTGGCAAGGACCAGTCCTGAATAGACTGGCCACAGGCAAATGATCTTCCCTCTTTTTAGTATCTGTATTCACAGAATTATAAAAAATAAGCCTAGAAGGCCCTTGAAAGGTCACCTAGCCTGTCTGCCTGCCCCCAGACAAATCAAACCCTTCCTGGTGGAGCTTTTGTCTAAACTCTTCCTAAAAGAAGCCTCTAGTGGTGACGACGGGCTCCCAGGAAAAACAAGTTTTAATCCCTTTTACCACAATCATTGCAGGGTGAGTCTATGGCTTTTTCTTCTACCCACCTGAAAACAAGGAATAGCCCATTATCTCATACTTTGTAGCAGGGCTTTATGCATTTAAAGACTTTTATCTTATTTCCCTGTAGTCTTTGTGTTGTGATACTAAGCTACCCTTCAGCCTTCTCCAGTATGTCATGTTTTCTGAATTTCTGATCTTGTTCTTCCCTGGGCTTTCTCCAAGAACAGCAACTTGAAACATTGAGCCCCAAGTGGGATTCAGTGCTGAGTCTGACACTCTTTAAATGCAGCAGGATCACATCAAGTGTCTTACAAACACCTTGTTCATATGTCCTGGTCTGATTTTGCTCTTCTCACTTGTGCTGCTGCTGTCTCACGCTCCCTGCAGGACCCAATGTCACCTCCAGCTACTTTCCCACAGAGCAACCTTACTCATTCCCCAGCCAGTGCCTGCAATGTTGATTTTTCCCAACTCACAGAAGAGCCTTATATTTGTTCTTATCAGCAGGTTTATTTCAGGTTTCTTCACCTTCTCAAGAAAATCATTCTTGCAGACTGGTGCTGCAGGTGAAAATCACTGATGAAAGCACTGACTACCCCCAAACCAAGACCAGGTATTCTCTGAGGACTCAGCATGGGAAATTTCTCTTCCAGTACCTTTTCCCAGCCAGCTGTGCCCTCATGTAGCCACACACTCACCTAGACCACATTTCTCCATTACTCACAAGAATTTCATGTGGAAATGGGGCTAAACTCCTGTGAAAGTCAAGATTTAACACATCTTGTCTTTCCTATGTCAACCAGCACAGAAATCCTCAGGTAGAAAATTTGGTTGATTCAGCTCTTAGCTGATGGCCAAAGCTGTCACTTTCTGGTTCATTATCTCTGCTCTCGTGTTGTGTCACTTAATGATGTATTTGCCTGTCTTCAGTCTGTTTATGATCTGTTTATGTCAAAGGTCACTTTTTCCTTTACTTCTGCACCCCTGGTCTTGAGTAAAGCTCAGGAACTTGGAAAGCCACAAAGATTCATTTGGGACAAAAA
>VXAX01007712.1:87172-99570 GCA_013399835.1 Leptocoma aspasia | reverse complement strand
GGGAGCGGGGGCGGCGGGGGGGTTTCGGGCGGCGGCGGCCAGCCGCTGCACCAGCCGGCGGCGGGGCCTTCCTGCGGCCAGGGCGCACTGCAGGGCATCCGGGCCTGGTAGCCCGCACGCACTGAGGGTCGGGAGCGGACCGACAGGACGGCCGGCGGCTCCGCGGCCCCGTTAGCACCCGCACCGCAGCCCGGCTGCGCGCCATGCGCCCTGNCGCTGAATGGGGCCGCGTAGCTCAGAGCCGGGCCCATTGTGGCCGACGGGCCGGCGCTGAAAGGAGCCGCCGAGGAAGGTAGCGGGAATAGGCGCTTATTGGATTCGGGAACAAAAGGTGTGGCAGGGAGGCGAGGGACAAAGGGGCCCCGGCGCCGAGATTGACGGGCCGCTTTGCCCCCCACTGAGGCCCAGGCCCGGCGCTTTATGAGCGGGGGCTGCAGAAACGTGCTGGGTTTTGTTCCCCATTCTGGGAGCGCAGGGGAAGAGGAGGGGGGTCCGCGGGCCGCTGATTAGGGCCGGCCGGGCCGGGCAGCCTGAATGCCGGGTCATTATTGCTACATGTTCAGCCATTTCGCTCGATTGCAGGGGGAGGGGGCGGCCGAGGCCCCCGAGCCCCACGGGACCGGCCGCGGGGTCGCCTGTCGCCTGCCCCGTCCCGGGCCGCCCGGTCCCGCTGTCGCCACCGAGGCGCTCTCGGGGCGGTGGCGGCCCCGCTGCCGCGGCCGTGCCTCTGCCGTGCGGGTCCTGCCGAGCCCGCCGGGGACGGCCGGACACCCGCAGAGCGGCACGGCAGCACCGGCCGTCCGGAGCACCCCGGGCGGCAGGGGGGACCGAAGGCGCCGGGAGCTCTCCCGTGCCGTCCCGCACATCTGCCCGGGCGCGACGCTGGCTCTCCGAGGGTGTTTGCAGCGGAGCGTTCTTGGAGCCGGCGTGACGGACGCAGACCAGGGGTTCGCTATGCCACCCCCGTGACCCAGCGCTGCCCACCGTGTCCTCCCCTTCTGTGTTGTGTGACAGTCGCTGTGTCCCGAGCAGAGGACCAGGCTCTGCCCTCGCAGAAGCAGCAGGTAACGACCGCTGACGTTACTAACCCCGGGTTTTATGCTGCACTTTCCCACCATTCAAGCTGAACGTGCACCTTCGGGGTTTGCGGTTTGAAAGGAACCGGAGAAATTCTTTCCACTGCGGAGACAGCGTGGGCAACCCGCAGGCTCCGGCTCCCAGGCTGGCTCGGCACAGCACCCCGCTGTCCCGCGAGCCGCCCCGAGGCCGGCAGGCTTCACGGGGCCGGCGCTGGGAGAGGATGCGGCACGCCCCGCTGATTGTTTGCTGGATGGCAGTAAGGTGTCGCAGGAGAGGAAGCCCAGGCCCTGCTCTTGGCTTTCAGAGATGAGTGGTTAAGGCCCTGTGGTCTCGTGGGTAGAAACAGGATAGCCAAGAACAAAGGTAATGCGCTTTCTTCACAGCAGCAGTTGGGCTGGAGAGATTTGTCTCTGCCATAGGAAGGAGTTGCATTTTCCTCCATGTTCTGCCAGACTGTTGTCTGCAAAAATAGGGGACCCGTGTGAGTTCATACTTCAGCATGCAAGCCAGAGGAACCGTAACCACAATAGAAGCTCCTCCAAAATCAGGGTGTGTGAGAGGAGTTCCCGGCTTAACACATCCCCTCAAAGTACATGGCAGTTGATGAGAAATCCACTGCATCTCAGCAGCACCCAGAGCCTCTGGCTGAGAGCAGAGCCCCAGCATGGGACATGCTGCACAGGTCTGTGGTCACAGTCTCTAGAGCACGGACAGTTCTGTAAAGCAGAAGGACACCCAGGGACCTCACAGCCGTGTTGCAAGAGGTGATGCTGGGCAGTACCAGCATGATCCAGCACCAACAGTACCCAGCCCAGCAGAGTGCTCTCCACTTGAGCCTGGTCAAAACCCTGAGCCCTCTCTCCCTCCACAGAGCTGGAACAGCGCCCAGCCGGGGGATTCCGAGAGGCCTGGCTGCAGGCTGATGTCGCATGGCGCTGGAAGTTTCTAGATGTCCACCATAGCAAGCCCCATTCCTGGGACAGATCCCAGCTGTCCCACCAGCTCAGACTGGAGGAAGGGCAAAGGGTTAGTGGGAGGGCCCCCTCTGCAGAGCCTCGCCCAAAGCTCCTGAGCTGATGGGGGGGACAAAACAGCACAAAGAGACAGCGGTACTGGAGGGCCCAGAGCAGGGTGGCGGAAGTGGAATGCTCCAAAGAGACGGAACAGCCAGCAGAGGCCAGTGGGAGGGAGATGGTGGGAGATTGCAGATTGGACTGGCTGCCCAGAGAGGGGAGACACAATGAAGGGAAGTTGCTGCGTGGCTGTGCTGGAGGCAGCACCCGCCCATGATGCACCCTGTCCCCCACACCCCAGGATGAAGCGAGATGCCTCCAGCAGGGTGAGAGGCACAGGGAAATCCCTGGTGGAAGTTCCTTCGGCATAGTCCTGCTGTGGTGCCATAGCCATCAGGGAGGGAGGGACGAGGATGGCCATGGGCAAGGGGCAGAGGGTGTGTGTTTCTTCCTGGTTGATTGAGGGATTTACTGCTATTTGAGGATCAAGCTGTGAAGGTGCTGATTGATTTCAAACAGGAATGAGGTTTTCTAAGTGCACTCATTTAAAGGAAAGGAGGGACTTTTGGGGCAGCTAGGTTTTAACTCCCAGGTCTCAGACCCACTCTGTGTGCAGCTGTGTTTTTTATTCAAGTTTCCTCTACAAGGAGGAGCCCATGAACAGAACTTGTCTGCATCCAGTGGCTCCTAGGGAGGCTCCATCCAAAGCCCAGTTGTTACTGGTTTTCTGTGGCCTTTCCATCATGCTCAGGATCACGCAGAAGTAGTGCTGTTCCTTCTGCAGCACCACAGATATGCTCTGGTTTCCTCTCTTTCCTGACATCTTTTTCCCCTCCTCTCTCCCTCCCCTACTGCTGAGGTCATCCCTCCCCCTCTTATCCTTCATCCTTCTGTCTCCACCACCCACCTGTGGCCATCAGCAAGGAGCTCACTTGGGTGCAGAGGGAGATGCCTGCTCCCAGTGAGGCTGGTCAGGCTGCTTGTGGATCTGGGCAGGCATCACTGACTTCTGGTCCCATCTACTTCAACCTGGTCGTAGCCACCTCCTGCTGCCTGGGTTGGGAGCCGGGGGACCTGGCTAGCACTAGCAAACTGTTTGCTAGTGTGGTGCCCAGCTCTTTCTGGGTGGAGTGCCAGCTCCTGCTCTGCAGAGCCTCCCACTGCAGCCACCCCAGCCCTTGAGCTGTGAGCTGCTGAGGCTGTTTGGCCACTGGGGCTCTCTGGAGCCATCAGTTGTTGGAGATGCTGGAAGCTCCTCCTGGCAGTGGCAATATGGGGTTGTCACGTAAGAACTCTCCAGTGCCAAGAAGGCTGTTGCCAGCCATGGATCTGGTAATTAAAATACTGGTAGTTGTGCTATGGAGCCTCCAGCGAGGCTTTCTCCCACTACATGCCTGCAGCACAAGGGGCAGGGACCTGCCTCCCTTGCGTGGATGAGTCACTGCATCACAAGATGACTGCACCTGACTGAGCAGGGTGATGGGACTTGCATGTTTTAGCTGTTTCTTCTTCCTGCAACGGTGAGATCAGGCACAGTGCTGCCACAGGGATCCAGGTGACCCACAAAGGATTCACTCCGATTCAACCAAGGATCCAGGTGACCTGTTCACAGAGGGGGACTGAATCTTCGCTCCCTCCAGAGCAGCGTGCTGCTGAAGGTCAAAGCTGCCCCTGTGTCCTTCCAGAGCCCTTCCCGGTGACATCAAGCCACTATCTCCCGCATAGGCAATAAATAAAACCCACAGACCCTTCCCCGGGGACGACCTGCTGCAGGCGGTGGTGCCGGGGCCAGCGGGGTCCCGGGGTGCTGCTCGGGATCCTCAGGTCCCCCGGGCCGCCAGCAGGGACAGGGACACTTGCTCCCGGTGCCTGTCCCCAAGCGAGATACGCCACCGCCATCTATCGGCCAGCGCCCGGGGACAGGGAGTGACAGACACTCTTCTGTCTCCGCCATCCCGCGCCGCGGAGGTTCTGCAGCTAGTGTTGGCTCCCTTGGGGGGTGCCCGAGTCCCCCTACAAGGCTTGGAGAGCTGCGGAGCATCGGGGCACGGTGTGGTGTCCCCGCTAGGAGGGGCAGCGGCACAGACTGGACACCGGGAAGGCTGGGCTGGTTGCGTGGGCTCTGGGCAGGCGGGTGTCCCCCCACGGCAGAGCCCTGCGGGAGCTGCGGGCTCCCGACCCACGCGGGAGCATTGCTGCACCGGGCAGCATCGCCGGGCTGCGCACCCACCCCTGCCCCGCTGCGAGGGGAGAGCTGGGGACAAGGCCAGTGTCCCTTCCCAGCCTCTGGCCACCGTGCAGGTCCCTTGCTAGTGAGCAATGCTTTGCTGTGGTTTTTTTAGCTGAGCACGAGCACCCAGCCTCTGTGAGACCCAGCAGATTTTCAGCTCTGATTTGTTCTTTTGCCCCAAAATGATGCAATTCACCTAATTCCAGAAGCCCCCTAAAACTCCTGATGCCCTGACACTGCCTGCTTCCAGCTAAGGTGATCCCTCCCTGCAAGTTCTTGCCCAAGGACATGGGATGGCTGTTGGTGTCCAGTGCCCGGTGCCTGTCACAGCTGCATCCTCACCAGAGGGAGCTGTGTCCCATATTGAGGCACAGCCCAGTTTTGGCCCAGTTCCCCACCTTTTTTATAGCCCTTGGCAATGCTCCAGGTGACATACTGCTCAGGTCTAACGGCCATCCCAAGGTGCTTGGATTTACATTTCTCCTGGCACCCACCTAGCCTTGCCAGGCATGGTCTGTGCCTGCCAGGATTCTCCTGTGTCAGCCCCAAAGCCGTATTGCCCTGGGGGGCATTGCAGGCTTTCTCTGGGGCTGACGCTGGCTGCCAATGCAATATCTGCAGGCATGCTGGGCCAGGGAGATTAGGGCTGAAGCCTCCACCAATCTCCTGGAACAATCATTGCTTCAGCTGCTTTTGAGGATGATCCCAGACCAAGCTCTAGTGTCACAGCATGCCCGAGCTGTCCTCACCCATGTGAGGACGCTTGCAAGAGTGACCCCTGCTGCCACCCCTGCGGCACTCCCATCCAGCCCAGGAGCAGCTCCCTCCCCACCTCTGTCATCTCCTCAGTGCAACAGGCCATCTGCCCACACCCCGGTTCCAGCCAGGATGCCACTTTGCAGTCCCTCGCTGGGGGGAATTCGACACAGAAGCCTGCACTAAGTACGGGTATTCACCCAAAATCTCTCCATCACAGCAAATGTGCCAAGAGCTGGCCCAGCCCAGCCTAGGGGATTGCTTCTTCTAGTGGCTCCCTATAGACAAGAAAGAAGATTTTCAGTCTCAGCTTTACCTTTCAGGGTATATTCCTTGCCTAGAAAAGGAAATAGCCTTTCAGGCTGTTCCCTGCACTGCCATGCTTGGACAGAGCCAGGCAGGCTGGGACCAGCCCAGCCTGGAGCTGCCTCTCAGTTTAACCCAGGCAGCAATGTGGGTCAGGAGGGGCTTCCCAGGCCCACCAGAGGCAATGTCTGCTCTGTGTCCAGGAGCCCCAGTGCTTGTGTTACAGCACTGCTCTAAGGCCGGGAGGTCATGAGAACTTGTACAACTTTATTGGGGTCTGACACAGCCCTGAGAAATCCCAGAGCCAGGGTGGGTTGGGGCTGGAGGGAGGCTGGGAGCCCATCTCTCTGCTCCCCATGGGCTCCAGCCACCTCCTCCCACTGAGCAGGGCTGTCAGGCACCCGCTGCAGAGGGGCTGTGGGGCAGGAAACCTCAGGGCAGCCCAGAGGCTGGCAGAGCACAGGGATGTGGCTTCCAGGGCAGTGCTCTTGCCCCCCTGCCTGCCCCTGAGCTGGGCTGACAAAAGCCTCTGAGCACTGGGACCCCTGTGTGGGGTCACGAAGGCAGGAGCAGCTCAGGAGCCCACCAGCCGCAGCTGAAGGTACAGGACAGACACTGGAGAGATCTCCCCCCTTCTTTCTCTGAGTAAGAAGAACCCTCAGCCCCCAGCTCCCCTCACCCCAGCTCTGCCCTTAACCTGCAGGAGTGTGGTTGTCTCCAGTTACCCCAGGAAGGCTCAGGGGGCTCCTGAGCTGCTCCTGGCACAGCAACCTCAGGCTGCCTGGAATAGTTTGGGCCTGTGCCATAGCACAGCAGTGCAGCCCCAGACCTATCACCTGGAGCGGGGCCAGGCCAGTGGTGCTTCCCAGCTCCGCCTGCTCGGGGGCTGTGGGGCCCACCCGACCCAGAACACACCAGGACAGGGCTCGAGGGGCAGCTGGACACAGGAAGGCAAGGCAGCAAATCCCTGCCTGTGCTGGATGTGGCTGGGGATCCTGCAGGGAGGTGAAAGGAAAAGGGATTGTCTGCAGAACTCTGCTGGGCTGAGCATTGCTTCCTTGCTGGAAAGCCAAAAATAGTCTCTTTACTCAGAAGAGGCTGTAGGAGGAGAGATCTCACTCGAAGCACAGCCAAATACCTTGGAGGCCATAGGACAGACCCAGGGTAGAGTGGCTACACTGAGAGGCATTTTCAGACCTTGGAAAGGCAGCGGCCAGAGCTGAAGCAGCCAGTAACTCCATTGCCTCCAGGCACCTCATCATGCCAAAGGTGCCAGAGGAACCAGTCTGTCTGGCAAGGGAACACCCCCACCCTGGCAGAGCTGGGGAGCAGCAGCAAACGGCCACGGCCAGCCCTTAGTTTGTGTCACGCATTCAGCTCTGAGATGGCAGCAGGACATTTTTCCTGTCCGTTGTGGCCTGGCCCAAGGGACATCTGGGAATCCCCATGGCAGCTCTACTGTCCCTGCAGTGCCATTCCCTGCAGGGCTGCTGCTGGGTAGGCTGGCAAAGCACCAGGAGACCAGAAAGGCTGTGCCCTTGCCAGGGGAATGCTTTAGGCCAATTGCTCACATAGCAGCATTTCTGGGCTGTGCTGGCTTATCATCCCCCTGTTCCTGGGGGTCTCACTCCCTCCCCCAGCACTTCTGTGGGTAGTTATTCCTGGAAAACATCCTAGAGACACTTTCAATCATGCCTTCCTCCACTGACATTTATAGAGTTTCTTCCAGCAGCTGATGGATTTAATAGTGTGAATCTTCTCCCAGCCCCAGTCTGTTTATGCCTTTCCCTCCACGGGGTTTGTCATTGCCCCAGCACGTGGTGAGGGCTAAAGGCAAAGCTGCAGCTCTGCCGCCAACAGCTTTCAGCTCCTGGGCAGAGACCCGTCCTGGCAAAGCCCAGTTGTACCCATCTTCTGCAAACTCCTGTCTAATGCCCTGCCCTCCAACCTAATCCTGCTTTGGTCTCTCCCAGCCATCCCTGCTTCTCCCTCTTGGGTGGAGGAGCTGCAGGGCTGCCAAATCTTGCAATACTCAGACTACTTCTTAAAGCCCCAGCTCCTGCAATAGTGGGAAAATTTCCATTTCCTGACCTCCTGCAGCATTTGTGTCTTTAAGGAGTTTCTCATCCTTCTGCCTGTGCAGAAGAAGCAGGAACTAGGGACTCCCTGGCAGCCCATGCCAGGGAGCAGAGGATGGGCACAGCACACAACCAGGAGGACCCAGGCTGCAGAGTGGTGGCTGTGACTGCTCTGTGCCAGGGACATCCAGACCTGCCAGGAAGCCATCAAAAATCCCACAGGTGGTCATTCAGCTTCCCTCACCACCTTGAGGAACCAGGGCAAGAGAGATGCATAAGGGAAAGGTGGATGCAGGGCTGGGCTGGGGCTTTGGCAGGGTGTCAAGCACCCAGCCCTGCAGTGCAGGGGTCCCTGCCCTCCAGCCCTGCTGGAGCCCAAAGCCACTGAGGGTGGCACATCCCCCTTGCTCACCCAGCAGCTTTTCCAGCTACAGGGAAACCCGCTCTGTCCTCACCACAGCCCACTCCAGCAGTCTTCTGGGCAGGCCAGGCCAGCAGATCCTCTGGAGCAGATCTGACCCAGATACCCACTGGCAGCACATACCACAGCTGTGAATGCATTTCCTCCAGGGAATTATTTTGGGCATGCCTCCGTGGGACACATGCCACACCTGAATGCACTGGGAGAGTCAGGCATCACCCACGAGCACCTTGTTCAAGAAACCCAGAGATCTGCTCCAGGCAGGTCAGCACCATGAGGCAATACTTTAATGCTCAGCTCACAGCTCCATAGTTGGGTGGGACCCTGAAATAAACTGGTATCAAGACAACTAACAACATGTTAAGAAAAAGTTATTCTACTAATTACCACTAGATTGGAAAAGATACTAGCACTTTGAGCAATTTTGAGATGCTCATCAAGCATCAAACTAGTCTAATTACTCAAACTTATGGGGCAAAAGCTCTGCTGAGCCCCAAATCTCCTATATGAGGTGCACAAAGCCTTCCAGCCTCACTCCAGCACCAAATTCCTGTGCTGTTCCTGACACATAACCCCTCCTGCCAGCACCTCCACTTGGAGGAGTCTGGAAGCATCCTGAGGACTCCCAGTCAGACTGAGGGTGTGAGACTACCTGGCCAAGGAACATAAACCTCAGCTTCTCCTGCAGGGTCACAACTCACACCAGCAGCAGGCGATGGACCACGAGCCAGAGGGGATGGGGGCACCCTCATCCCTGCATGCTGCCAGGGTGACTGGGCCAGACAGGCCCCCTTCTCCCATCACCACCCCCAGACTGCTCTTCCCGCCCTGCTCTGGCATCCATCAAAAGAGCTCAGCACCAGGCACAGCCAGAAAGGCACAGCGCTAGGAGCTGGGTCATGCTGGAGTAAGAATGGGACATGAGGATAGAGCAGAGCTGTTTTTATTGGAGGTGTCAAGAGCAGGAACAAGAACAAACCTACAGGCTCCCTCCTCAAGTGCCATCCTCCCCTCGCCCACCACCACCACCGGGGCAGTCAGCATCACGTGTGCGTGCTACGAGACAACGGCCAAGACTTACACTTTGCTTCAGCCAAAAGCCAGACAAAGCCCCCAGCATCCCACTGTCACCCCCTCCTTGGCAACTGCAAGCTCAGCTTGGCCCTGCCGGGGGCAGGGCAGGACATTCACCTTCCCCTCTGAGCAGGGGTGAGTTTTGCATGAGATGTGGTTAAGGGAAGTCAGGAGCACAGCTCCACCGAAGTGCCAGGGGACGTGACCTGGGCTGCAGCTCCCAGTGGGAATCTCAGAGGACCCCAGCAGAGCAAGCTGTGCAGCCTGAGCAGAGCTGCAACAGCCACGGCAGAAAACGGCATCGTAAACCCCAAAGGGTTCGCTGCCCCCTCTCTTCAACACAAGCCAAACCAAAAGGGAGAGGGGTCAGAAGACACACCAGGAGGGGATGTGAGACAGGTCTGGAACGGCGTTTGGCTCTGATCACTTGCCAGCCCGACGCTCCTCCTGGCGCTTGGTGAGGATGTATTTGAAGAACTCGTACACGGACCAGGCAATCGCCGTCGAGGGCATCTGAAAAATGACTCTCGCCTGGACCCCTCTGAAGTAGGCGGTCACACCGCCCACCTGGTACACCGTCCTGAAGGCATTAGCCATGCCTGTGATGTGTCCACTGATGTTGGAGCTCAAGGCCAGGGACTCCTGGGTGTTGAGCAGTGTTTTGCAAACGTCCAAAGGCGTAGTGGCAGCAGCAGCGACAGCCCCCGCGCAGGCTCCAGAGACCACGTGGGAGCCTGGGTTGTACTGTCTGTGGGGGTTGAGCTGCTCTTGCAAGAACTCATAGGTCATGAAGTGAATGGCTTGGAAGGGGATGTTCATGGTGAGCTGGGTGGTGTAGCTGCGGTAGAAAGCTCCGGCCCCTTCGTTGCGCCACACAGCCCGTACACAGTCCATCACGTGCTGGTAAGGCGAGTTGTACATCTGCATCCTCTGCTTCACCACTTGGGACAGGCGGCGGCAGCAGCCAGGACCCAGGCACGGAGGGGAAGAGGAGAGAGAAGGGTCAACACAAAGCCAGGCTTCCTCCAACTGCTTGGAGTTTGGTCACACTGGCCTAAGAGCTGAAGAGAGACAACTCGAACCACCAGCGCCCGTGTGTCTCCAGACAGGACACCAGCTATTTAAATCTGCTGAGGCGCCACTGTCACGCAGACATCACCACTATGAAGCCACTCACATGCCACAGCCCCAGGGAATATCCTGATATCCCATTGCTTACAGTCCAGATCCCTTGCCTTGCTCCCAAGCAACTGATGTTTCCCCATCTACTGATGCAGAGCTAACACTCAGTCAGAAGAACACCCCCCGGCACCAAGTCTCTTATTTCCCAGACAGCTCTCGATCTGGCTAAGACTGTCCCTCCCCTGCCACCCCCACTGCAGCCCAGAATAACCACAGCTCATTGCAGAGCCCACTAGCCAGGAACTGTTAGCAGCCACTGCCAAAATGCAGCCACTCCGGGGCAAGATTCAGACACCAAGCCCCGCTAACACATCCAAGCGCGGGACAGGGGAGTCCAGAGCACAGCTTGCCACTGTTCTACCTCCCCCTACCTCAGTGTGACCATAAGGAGCTAAAAATGATGCGATGCTGCACGACTACAGTCATGACAAGAGAAGCTCCAGGGAAGAAGTGACAATGGTCTGGCAGCTGCCAGGGTCCCTGCCATGCAGTGGCAAGGCAGGATCTGTGCCCAGATCAGTTGGAGCCTGCACTAGGAAAAGCCCTCCAGTTTTAAGAGGGAAAAATGCCTTTGTGACTGGCCTTTCCCCATTGCTTCTCCTTCTCCCACCACTTTCATGGACTTAGTAAAATTACTAACTCCCTATACCTTTTTCATACATACCAGGCTCATCAAAATCAGCATCTTCCAGACATTTCACAAGATCTCCCTTCTCCCAACTTCTCTAGCATGTTTTTATACCCCACTCTTCTAATTTTCCTCTTGAACAGGCCCACAACTGTACCACCTCTTCCCTAGATTCAATACAGTAATGCCCAGCTTCCACACACTTACAATGACTTTGGCAGTGCCAATCACATCTCTCTTGCCTTCTCTCCTGCTCCAGGTAACAGTTCCCAGCCAAACTCCTGGATGAAAGGCCCATGCCCTCCCAGCTCCTCCTAAACCGTGGTTTGCTGTGCTCCCCAGTTAATCTCTTCTACCCACCATGTCCATAACAGGCAACCATGAGGGTCCCTAACTGGAGCCATGGGCCCCTGAAGAACCCCTGCAGTCAGGCAAGAACAAGAGCACTCTTTGTGCTACAGAGGGGATCCAAGAGGCTCGGGCAGACCCTGATTCTCCCCTCCCTGGCAGGCCAGGACCATCATTACCTTCAGCAGGGTTCATGGCTGCATCGTGGAGCAACGTTGCTACACACCCGGCTGCACCTGCAAAACAAGAACTGCCACATGTGAGGGGGGGAAAGGTGAGGGACCATGGGACTCCACCACAGCCCCAAGTCCCTGGCCAAGGCACAGGAGGAAGCCCCTGAAAAAGGCGAGATCTGAAGGCAGCCTCCATCTCCCTTCCAAAAGGCAGGCTGGTCCTCAGGGGTTCCCACCCAGAGTGAGATCGAGAAAGAGAGGGAGATGATTGTGACAGGCTGCCAAGTCCCATGGGGTGACCAGGACTCATTTGTGCCCACTCCTTGGGGGACAGGCTAATGCTACCAGCTGGCAGGGAGGCCTTAGGATGGTGAGTGTCCCCATGTCCCACGGAGAAGCCCGCTGGCACTCCGCTGCATGCCTGCCAAGGGCGGAACGTGCCCTGCTCTCCCCTCAGTCCCATGCTCCCCCTACTGTGGCGGGTCCTTGAGGCGAGCAATGGGCACCAGGGTGAGACGGGCTCCGAAACCAGGTGACACTCCTGGGGCGAGCTCTGGCACTGCCAACCCACGGGGCCACGGCCAGTCCCAGCTTGTCTGCAGGCAGTTCCTGTCCACCAGCATCCTTCCAAGCCAGGGCCACTAACCTGCTTCAGGCCAGATACCTGGCAGCAGCTCTGGCAGGCGCGGAGCGGTGCTTCCCCGTGCCCGGCACCGTGCGGCTGGCTCACGGCTGGAGAGAGCACAGGGCTTTAGGACATCCATGGCACCCCGACCCCGCGGCGGGACCGGGCCTCCCTACCGCCAAACCTGCCGCTCCCACCCCGCTCCCACCCGGGCGTGGCGGGGCCGGTACCGTTGGCCACATGGCTATTGCCCCCTGCGTGGATAACGTCGCTCAGCGTCTTTTTTAACTTTTCGTAGCAGGCGAAGTAGAGGGCGTGCGCCGGGCCGGCGCCGGTGGCGGTGATGTTCAGGCCCCGCATGGGCCGCCAGACGCCCTCGGTGCGGGCGATGCGCCACAGGGCCTCCAGCACGTTCCGGTAGCGAGCGGCGGGCTCCGGCTGCAGGCTCTGCATCCGCGTCTGCGAAACAGGGCGGGCCCGGCCG
>VXAX01007712.1:217-86752 GCA_013399835.1 Leptocoma aspasia | reverse complement strand
GGCGGCGGTCCGGGCAGCGGCGATGCGCGGGCGGGCGGCGGCGGGCGCACATGGCCAGGTGAGTGGGGCCGGGCCGGGGGGTCGGGGCCGGGGCCGGCGCGGTGCCGGTGCTCAACGGTGGTCTGTACTCTCAGGATCGGCGTTTTCTGCCTGTCGTGGCGGTCGGTGGGACCGTGCCCGGGGCCGCGGCAGCGCCCGGCTGTATTGGGGCTCGCTCTTCTCTTGGGGCTGCTGCTGCTGCTGGCGGCCGCCGTGCCTCGCCGCTGGGCCGCGCCGCCCCGCGCCTCCCGGCGGGACGAGAGGTGAGCGGGGACCGGGCTGCCGGGGAGCGGGGTCACCGCCGGCCGCCGGTGCTGAGCCGCCGTGCCGCCGTGCCGCAGGTACCTGGCGCGGGCGGAGGAGCTGACGGCCACAGACACCGAGGACTCGTCCCTTAATTACGGGGTGGTGGTGGACTGCGGGAGCAGCGGGTCCCGGGTTTTCGTCTACTTCTGGCCCCCGCACAACGGGAACCCCCACGACCTGCTGGACATCAAGCAGATGAGGGACCGGAGCAGCCGCCCCGTCGTCAAGAAAATTAAACCCGGTGCGTGCTTCCCCTCTCCGGCCCCGGCCCCGAGCCCGCCGCGCACGGACGGGGCGGGCTGGCTCACGGCGCCTTCCCCGCCAGGCATCTCCGTGACCGCGGCAGCCCCCGAGCAGGCGACCCCCTACCTGCGGCCTCTGCTGCGGTTCGCGGCAGCGCACGTCCCGGCGCGGAAGCACAAGGAGACGCCGCTGTACATCCTGTGCACGGCGGGTATGCGGCTGCTGCCCGAGCGGTGAGTTTGTGTTTGAGCCAGGGATGCGCTGGGATCCCTCAGCCCCGAGGAAGGGCGAGACAGCTGCCTGCTCTTGGACCTTGCGGGAGAACCGCTAATCCCATGGGCGGGAATTGAAAAAGGAAAGGACGCGTTGTAGGGGTGAGTGACGAGGGATGCAGAAGGAGGGTTTGAGCATGCTGGGCGGGAGCTGAGAGGAGATGCTTTTGACTGAGGATCTCAAACAAATAGATCTACTTTTCCTGTCCAAAACATGCTGGCTGCAGCAGCAGAACTTGTGGGGTTGAACAGGGGCTGTAGTGCAGTGTGATTCCTGGTCTCTTCACCAGCATCAGCATCTGTCCCTCTCCTGCACCCTTGTAGGCAGCAAGCTGCAATCCTGGATGACTTGGTGACAAATGTGCCCTTGGAATTTGATTTCCTCTTCTCCAAATCACACGCAGAAGTGATCTCAGGGAAGCAGGAAGGTAGGAGCTGCAACAAAGCACTGCTTGTTCCTCTTTAGAAAGCACTGCTTGTTCCTCTTTAGCTTATTGTTGTAATGACCTTTTCTGTCTTGTGCAGGTGTTTATGCATGGATTGGCATCAACTTTGTCCTGGGACGGTTTGATCATGAGGATGGTGAGTCTGGCTGCTTGTAGAACAGCTGGAAGGGTCTAAGCAGAGCATGCTGGACTTTGTACCCGTGCTGTAGCTAAGATCAACCTATGGATTGGGCAGCAATGCCTGACCCCTGTCATGTGTGAAACTTTCCCAGACCTGGGAGGTGGTCCTTGCAGGTGGCCCTCGGGGTCTGCCTGCAGGGGTGGAGGCAGCTGCCCTGAGGCAGCTGTGGGGTGATGGTGGAAGGGAGAAGATGCTGCCCCAGGCCCTGCTGCTTGCTGACATGCTGCTGTGGGTTGCAGAGGAGGATGCAGTGGTCACCGTGGCACTGGGGGACCAGGGGAAGTCCCTGGTTCGGAAACGAACAGTCGGGATCCTAGACATGGGAGGCGCCTCCCTGCAGATTGCCTACGAAGTGCCCGACTCCGGAGCCATCTCCTCCCCAGAGCAGGTGCGTGTCTGGTCCCCGAGAGCAGCTCCTGCCTTCCCTGGATTGCTGCTGATCATGGACCTATCTGTGTCAGCAGGAGGAGGCTGCTAAGAGCTTGCTGGCAGAATTCAACCTGGGCTGTGACGTGCAGCACACTGGCCACATGTACCGTGTCTACGTCAACACTTTCCTGGGCTTCGGGGGCAATTTTGCCCGGCAGCGCTATGAGGAACATGTGCTGAACCAAACCTATGTGCACAACCGGTACTGCTGCCTCACCTAGTGGTGCCCCCACTAGAGCATTGTGAAATGGGGTGCTGGTTCCTTCATGCTGTGCTCTCCCCTTGGATTTGCCTCAAGAGCTGTCTGTGGTGATAACAGCTCCCACAGCCACGCTGGCAGCAGCTGTGTGGCAGTGACAGGTGCCTGGGCTGGCAGAGTGCTTGGCTGCTGCTGTTCTCCAAGCCTGGCAGGTGTTATCAGTGCCACAGCTCCCTGCCTTCCTCCTTCTCTCCTTGTGACAGGCTACAAGGAGGCCCCTCCTAGTGGCTTTTGGCTTTTCCTGCTCTGACTTCCCCTCCTTCAGCACCGATTCACTCAGTACATCTTTCCATTGCATCCTTGAGCTCTCCTGTCTCCTGTCTCTCCTTTCCTTCCAAGAGCACTACATGAAGCTGTCGCCAGAGGTGGAGAGGCTTGGTGCCCAGGTACTCCTGTGCCGGGAGGAGCCCCTGCCTCCAGATCCCCAGGGGCTGTACAGAGGCACAGATCCCTGTGAGCTGGGTGGGGTGGGCTGTGCCTTGTTGCATCCTACAAGTGCTCAGAGCATGTAGCTGCAGGCCAGTGTGACAGATCTGGCGAGCTCAGCCTTAGCAGGAGGTGGCAGGGCAGGCACCAGGTCTGCAGGGTACAAGAGGACACTTGTACCCTGGTCTGGTGCAGAGGGTATCTGGATGTGGGACAGGGCCAGATTAGGTTTTTGGGAGGTGGTGTAGGACCCCCTGTGCAATTGCCATTTTTTCCTGGACTCTTTTCCAGCCTGCACAGCCAGCAGACAGGGCTGAGCCCCGAGATGCCCTTCTTGGACCCCTGCCTGCCTGTGGGGCTGGAGGACACGGTGGTGAGGGGTGGCCAGACCCTGTACATGAGGGGACGAGGGGACTGGAAGGCATGTGCAAAGCTGCTGCAGCCCCTCCTGCTAGGGTCCAATGGCAGCCACGCCTCCCTGGTGGAGACCTACAAAGCACCCATTGACTTCAGCAACAGCGAGTTTTACGGCTTCTCAGAGTTTTTCTACTGCACCGAGGACGTGCTGCGCCTGGGGGGCCAATACAGTGCCCCCACCTTCACCTCTGCTGCCCAGGTGGGTGCTGGGCTGGCCCAGGGGAGCTCCGGGAGTGAGGGTGGTTTCTCTTCTCTGAACCCCAACTTCTTCTTCCCCCAGGAGTACTGCAGCCAGCGATGGGAGGTGCTGACCCAGCGTTTCCGCGGTGGCCTCTACTCGGTGCATGCTGACCAGCACCGGCTGAAGTAAATGGACTTGCTGGGAGGTGCCATGGCTGGACCTCCGGGAGCCTTTTGCTGAGATAAGGAACTGGTACAGTTGTTGGTGTCTGGCTGATGCTCCTGTGTGCTGTTTCTGCAGGTATCAGTGCTTCAAATCAGCCTGGATGTACCAAGTCCTTCACGAGGGCTTCCAGTTCCCGCTGGACTACCCCAGCCTGCGCACAGCCCAGCTGGTGTACGACCGGGAGGTGCAGTGGACGCTGGGGGCCATCCTCTACAAGACACGATTTCTGCCACTCAGGTACCATCGCCTCGCTGTCACACAGGGAAGGGCGGCTGGGGAGGAGCAGGAGTAACTGCACTGGGTGAGGGCTCTGCAGGGACCACGGCAGGACCTGGCAGTACTCCACTGTACCTCGTGGGCAGTCCTGACATTCCTCTCCATAGGGATCTCCGTCAGGAGAGCATCCGGCAAGCACACGCCTCCTGGCTGCGCCTCTCTTTTGTCTACAACCACTATCTCTTTTTTGCCTGCATCCTGGTCGTGGCACTGGCCATCATCCTCTACCTCCTGCGGCTGCGCCGCATCCACCGCCGGCAGCTGCGCTCAGCCCAGCACACCCTGCTCTGGCTGGACAAGGTGGTGGTGCCGCTGGGCCAGGGAGGCGTGCCGTGATGCCAGTGGTACCCAGCATCCACTTGCACCAGCAGAACTAGGACTGACTGACAGCCTGGGCTCTGAGAGCTTGGACTCTTTCTTAAAGACCATCTCAAAATCTGCACTCCATCATCTCTGCATCAGAACCAGAGTCTGTAGGCTGAGGCAGCTATGGGCACAAGAGCTTTCCTCTCCACCTTGCCCCAGTCCTAATCTTTGCATTCCTTGGCCTCTGGCCTTTGCCTCACTATGTGGTGTAGAGCAAAGTCCTCTGCTACCAGCAGGCTCAAGGCTGCAGGCCTGGCAGATCCCTCAGATAACAGGACACTATCACTGAGGCAGCCAACCCAGGGCTCCAGCCTGAAGCACTGAGCCATGCCATGACTCAGCCACCAGTTTGCACAGCAACCTGGTGAGGTGCTGTGGTTCATCACCTGGGGTGGCCTTCTGCAGGCCCTGACAAGCCTGGGGCTGGGAGAATGTCGGGCACCAGCTAAGTTACTGCAGGAACAAGGTAAACCCATGAGTTCTACCAGGCTGCTCTGGCCAACATGGCCCCTCTTGGAGTATTCCTGAAGGGGTCTCCTGCTGTTTGCTATGTCTTCCCTCTGAGGACAATCCTACGGTCCTACCCAGCGTCCCAGACTGAGCCCTGAGGGCTCACTGATTGATTCTTGAGGCACCACCACAGTGGGCTGTCTTTCCTTTCACACATTCCCTCCTGGGCACAGCTGTGGTGTCCCAGGCACTGGTGTCAGGACCTGTGGTTCCTTCCTCCGTGAGTGCAGGCTGGGCCTGCCCCTGGGAGAGCCAGCTCAGTCCAGCCCAGCTCACGGCTCCAGGACAGGTCAGGGCTGCAGCTGTGCACACAGGTACAAACCTTCCCTGGGGCTGGAGCCCCACCTGTGGTCCAATGAAGTTTGTCACTTTTATTGACCTCAGCTGTTCCCATTCCTGTAGCAATAAACAAACCCCTTGAGCCATCCAGCACTGGTGTCATTTCCTAGCGAGCAGCTCCCAGCAGGGATGGTGCCTGGCTGGGTGGCTGCATGGCTGCACAGCTCTGCTGCTGCTGCTTCGTGCTGCCACAGTGGGACCATGCAGCTCCTCTCCTGCCAGTATTGTTCTCTGGTTCCAGCAGGACTGAGTTTAACTGAGCTGGTAGCAGCATGGGGAGCTCTGACCCAAACCAAACTGCTGGGATCCTTGGAGGCAGCATCCTTTGCTGCCCTCTTCCTAAGAGGAAAAGCCTGCCCACTCAGAGCTCCTCCAAGATGTTGGTCTCTGCTTTTTACCTTATTCCCCACCTGAGTCTTAGCTGTCTAACAAAGAGGCCACTGAGATGCTCCAGCACCATGGAAATGGCCCCAGCACAGCTGCAAGAGGCTGGGCAAGTACCCAGTTTTCTCTAGCACACACAGTTCCCTCCCTGTGACCCTGGTCCCACAGCATGGGCACACAGGTGGCATCGAGGACAAAGCTTTCCTTGCACCAGTGTGTTGCCGACCTCCTGCTCAACAGCTGAGGATCCCAGCCTTGTTCTCATGGTGCAAGAACAGTGTTGGGGAAAGGAAAGGTGTTTGAATAAGGCCAAGGCTGTTGCTCAGCCTCAAAGCAGCAAGTGACTCAGCCTCCAGCATGACTTACTAGAAAAAGGATTTATTTCCACAACACAAGTTAAACAACACAGACAAATAAATAAGTACAGAGAAATTATCTGATAAATAAGGGGAAACCTGAAACACAATGCTCTACCTGGCTCTTCTCAAAACCTGGACCCATCTTATTGTGGTGGAGATACCTGAACACTTCTGCAGCTGCCTCTGCTCAGGTGGAAGACAGTCCTCTCTTCATCCCCTCCAGCAGACCTCAACACCTCCCTTATCACACCCAAAGGGGTCTCCAGGGTCAGCACTCCCTTCTCCCACCCACAGCCAGAATCTGCCTTAGCAGGGACCACCCCCACCACAGGGGACTGACAAACCACAGAGGATGCAATGGCTCCTGCTTCTCATGCAGATGGGCAGGCAGTGAATGTAATGACCAGGGACAGGGCAACTAGTTGGGCAGCTTGGGCTATGAGCAGGGGTTTCATGTGGGGGCTAGGGCTGAACACACCAAGAGGGTAGGACAAGCACTGCTGGGACAGGATCTGCTGGCACTACACACAGACCCCTCACAGGATGGTGCTCAGTCACTGCAGCACTGGGCCAGCTGAAGGGATCTCTCCTTGCTAGCGTGGCTGCTCCTAGTGCTGGATTAGTAGGCCCTTGTCAAGGGGTGCTGCCTGCCATGCTTGGGGGCCCAGCCATCCATTGGTCCAGGCTGCAGTGCTCCAGGTGTGCTTGGGCAGCGGGTCCAGCCTCTGTCCCAGCACCTCTGGGACCTGTTTGGTAGAGGAGGGTAGAGGCTGGAACAGCTACAAGAGCTGAGGGAGGGAGAAAGGAAGAGAAGTTAGCACTAAACCGCATCCATGAGGGAGCTCCCACAAATTTGAGAACTACAGTGCTTGATTTGCCCAGGCCCAGCACAGAGCCAGCAGCTCCACACTGGGACCAGCTTGTCACAGCCACAACGCACAGAAGCCGAAGCATTTCCCCCACCCCAGCTCCCTCCCCAGCCAGATACAGGCAGGCAAGCAGGGACATCTCTGCCATCCCAGCTCTCTGCGCACTCACGGTGATGGATTTGATGGGGGTCTCTGTTGAGGCGCCAGCTCCCAGGGACTGCTCACTCCCAGAGGAAGCGCACGTACCAGATGGTCTCGTTCTTCAGCTGCGGCCCGAACAGGGGGTTGGCCTGGGCCAGGATGGCGATGAGCCAGCTGCAAAGGGACACAACCTGCCGTCAGCCCCCCGGCAGGACCAGAGCGCCGGGAGCGGCTGCCGCCCCGAGGGTGATGGGCCCGGGAGGGAGGCGGGCCGCAGCCCGGAGACTGTCCTATCCACCCATGGAGGACGCTGGGCAGCAGCCACCGGTCCCGGTGAAGCCAGCGGAGGTGGAAGGACACCGGGCCAGTCCGCGGTACTCACAAGAGGTAGCAGCACACGGCGGTGGTGACCAGCATCGTGATGATCACCCTGCGGAGACACCGGCGTTAGCACGGGAAGGCCCGGCTCCAGAAGCCCCGACCGCGGTACCCCCCGAGCCCCCACTCACCCGCGGTTCGGCCCCTTGGGCACGAACCAGGGGGCGGCGATGCCCACGAGGCCCCAGAAGGCGGAGAAGAGGACGAGCGGCAGCGCGAAGCTGTGCGCCGTCATGGCCGCTCCGCACCGGACAGCGCCCCGCCCACTGCCGCGCCACGCAGCCAATCCGCGGCCGGAGCGCGCCGCGCTGGAGGCGCCGTCACCTCCCATTGGTGGATCCGCTCGCTCGGCACGGCCCGGGCTCGGCTCGGCTCGGCTCGGCTCCGCTAGGCCCGGCCCGGCCCCGCATCCCTCCGCACCTCGCTCCCAAAGGAGCACCCAGCCAGACACAGCCGCTTCTCGAAACTACTTTATGTTACAAAGTTCGCACTCACACCCGCCGCCGGCGCCTCCCGCGCCAGCCCGGCTGGGCGCACATCGCCCTGCGCAGCCGGGCCTCGGGGGCTCGGCCGCCCCCGCGTCCGGCGGTGCGGTTCTCCGGAAGGGCTCTCCCGCCGCCGCCGCCGCGTCACTTGGGAACTCTCCGGAGCTCGCTCATGAGCCACAGTGCCGTGCTGAGCAGGGCTAGGGAGCCCGACTGGTGCGTAGCAGCCACAGGCGTAGGGACATAAAGCAGCAGCGTGCTGATGCCCAGGCCCACCTGCCAAGGAGGGAGAAGAGGCAAGAGCAGTTGTGGATGCACCACTGATACCATTCGCAGCACAAAGTGTGGTGTTAGAAAGGCTCCCGGCCATACCACGAGCCACTCCAAATTCAGACTGTGCATGCAGTATGGTGAGGTGTGGGGTCTAGACAGCTCCACCACTCAGCTCCAGACTCTTGGAGCCAGTATAGATCCAAGTGGGGTCAGCTCTGCCTTGTGAGTGTGTTACAAAGGAGTAGGAAAAAAATAAGGGCAGTACCTGCATGCAAGCTACGGCCAGTAAGGAAGTCACAGCCATCCTGGTCCTCCGAGGGAGTGGGATCTTCCTCGAGAAGAGATACAGTGCTGTGACTGCTGTGATGGAGGCAATTCCCTATAGAAGGGAAGGGAAACAACCACCCTTCAGTGAAAGTTCAAGGGAAATGGGTGCAGTGGCTTTCGGCTGTGCCTTCCATGCAGTAAAAGAAATTGTACAAGCAATATTTAACTAAAGAAACGTATTAATGGCCATGACCAAATCTTAGAGCTCCCATGCCATCAGGTTAACAACCCTGAAATTTAAGTGAAGTTACTGACACTTATTTTGCTCCAAATTAATCCTTTACTTTTCAACAGCTTTTCCTCATTTATTGAAGTCATTAGGGATTGTGTCTGCCCCCTCCCCAGCTGTCACTTTGACAACTGAAGGTGGAAGCTGTCATCTGGAAAACTGATCTCATTTCCACCACTCAGCTACAGTTCACCAGCATAATCTTGCTGTGCAGGTCACCCCAGGTAATCCAGCTTAATCTTTCTTTTTTTAGTCTCAGCCACAGCTTAGTTCACAGCAGTGCTGCCAGTGGTGTTTAATATCTGGGTTGCTCTAACTAGCTGAGGTATATTCACAGGGCACTGCTGTGCAAAACAGAAATGCTGGAGGAAGCATTCAATATCAGGATTTCCAAGTTTTATTTCACACAGCTTTCCCAGACATTTCAATAGCAAGGGCTACCCCACACTGTAGCTCATGTTATGGAAAAGGAGACTCAGAGAAACAAAGGGTGTTCTTGTGCAGGAGGAAGACCTCCTTAAGGAAGAAGGCCACACTGAAAATAAATAACAATGCTAAACTTCCTCTTCCTGCAGAAGCAAACTGGTAAGAAGCTCTCAGGCCCTTTGGACACCCTAGAAATCACTCAAGCTGACAGAACCACAGCCCAAAGAAGACAGCTTGGCTGCAGGAGGCAACCAAGAAGCAGCCCAGACATATGAGGAAGACAGCACTTACCAAGATCCTGTGATCAAACTGTACAGTTGTAGGATTCTCAAAGATATTTCTCAGCACAGGGGAGAAGGCAAGGAGATCATCCGGGATCCAGCGCTCCCCCATTTTGGGGAAGGAATTGTACACAAGGCCAGCATCCAGCCCTGCCACAAAGGCACCTGCAATTCCAGAGTAGAAAATGAGACTACCAGAGTAGACAAAGGTGTCACTCCAGGTTGCACAGCTCACATTCAAGAGCTCAGCTTGATCCTGAATTTCTTTTAGCAGCATATACAGAGATCACACAGCACAGGCAGGCTGGAAGGTGCATCCCCACCTGCCCAGGAAAGACCAGTGAGGAGGTTCTTGACTGTAAGATCCCTGACAGCAGCAGTTTTCCCAGGGAATGGATGGGGTTGCTCACAGTCCTCACCAGATCAGAAGCAAAAAACCAAACCAGCAGAGAGGGATGAGTCACAAATTGGACAGCAGAGAGAAAGAGCTTTACCTGAAAGAGCAGTAAGAAAAATGAGAGCTGTAGTGCCGTGAGCATATTGTCTCAAGCGAAGGAGCTGTTTGGTTTCTGGCAACTGTAAAATAAAAAAAAAAAAAAAAGAAAAAGAAATAATCAAGGCATTTCCAGTGCTGTTGGCACCAGCTAAGAAAAGCCTTGACAACATACACAGGCCAAAAGGTTGGCCTGTATTTTACAGGGGGATTTTACAGACCACCACACAGCAGCCACACTTCAGTGGTCCCTAAAAACCACAGCTAATCAAGTCCAGCTCTGTGCAGAAACTGAAGTGGCCCCTGGACAGTCACTGGCACAAATCATTCAGCCCAGCCAGGCTCACCCCTGGCTGAGCTTCCACAAATTCTGAGACTCATCACTTTTGACCCAAACAGCACGAGCCAAAGCAACTGTCCCATAACCAAGACATTTACAGAACGGGTATTTTGTAACACTGTAAGTATTCTGTATTAGATCAGAGCCAGGAACAGAGACTACAAGAGAAGCACCATCAGCCTTCACATCCTTCCCTTACCTTCACATCACACCCCAACCCTCTGAACTGACACTGCCCTGGGCTCTTAAATCCTGACACACCACTCCCTACCTTGTGCTGTGGAAGCAGCAAAGACAGCCCTGTCCACAGGCTGGCAGAGTACAGGACCAGTGCAGAGCCCAGGTGTGCTGCCAGGCGGTACTGGCTGACCCGAGGGATGTCGTAGGAGTCTGGCTTCTCTTCCAGCCCACTCTTCACCATGTACCATCCCAGCAGCCCCTGACAAAACAGGAGAGGGCTCAGAGCCAGACAGGACAGCAGCAACTACTAAAATGAGATAAACAATGGGGGCAAAGCAACTTGTTTCCTCTACTTTCAACTAGCTACCAGCACTGAGACACTGTCATGGTGTCACTGACACCAGGCTATCATGAATCCCACTGTCTTAGTTATGCTGAATCAGAAGATATCAAAGTGACAGAGGGCAGGTTTAGCTTAGATATTGGGAAAAACGTCTGTGCTGTGAGGATGGTGGGCACTGGAACAGGTTTCCCAGAGAAGCTGTGGATGCCCCATCCCTGGTCAGGTTGGATGGATCTCTGAGCAGAGTGGTCTAGTGAAAGGTGTCTCTGGCTCGGGGGTTAGAACTAGATGATCTTTAAGGTCACTCTGTGATATTCAGAGGTTGTCACTAATCCCTGTGGCTTCAGAGCTCTCACCTGGAAGCAGACCAGCCCACAGAGGGCGAGGACACAGCCCTTGAGGGGCCGGCTGAGCCAGCCCCGGCGCCAGAAGTAGGCAGCAGGCAGGATGTAGGCCAGGCCCACAGCGCGGCCCCACATGCGGTGTGAGTACTCCATGTACCAGATGAACTTGAACTCTGGCAGCGTCATCTCGTGGTTCAGGCTGTTAAAAAACAATAAAGCACCTGTTTCACAGCCCCCCACTGAACTTTGAGAAAGGCAGGAACAGAGGAGCCACCACCAGGCAGGCCTTGTGTGCTTCCCCAGTGGCTTCAGAAAATGTTTTCCTTCCTACAATAGTTTTATGAGTGGCTCAGTTGCAGGAGGGATGCTCTCAGCCCACCCTCCTTCCAGCTTTGCACACTCACATTTTAAACTCTGGGAACTGCTGGTACTTCTGGAACTCGGCTTCCCACTCCTGCTGCGTTCGGGGGGGTTTCATCTCCTTCACCAGGTGCCAGTCGACCATAGAAAGGCCTGATTCTGTCAGCCTGGGAGCAGACACACCAACAGGCACAACTCACTCCCTGACAGTAAGCAAATCTACTTAGCTGGAGCGAGAGCTGTTGGCTGCACTCAACCCAGGAGTTGGGACTTCACTGGTCCTTGTGGGACCCCTTCCAAGTCAGGACACTCAGTGGCTCTGTGATAAGTCTGAAAAGCCTTGTTCAGGCAATCCTTAAGCTCTCACCTAGAAACAGGATGGAGATCAGACAGTCTGTGAATGACCACAGCTAAAATGACGATACATGTGTAAGTGTTACCCCGCAGGGGCACCCACAGACCATGAACAGTCTCCCCGGTGCTCCCAGCCCTATCCCACCATGTCCCCTTGCAGCCAAGAAGGGGGGACACGAGAGCAGCTCTCACAGGCTCTCTCGGGGTGGCTCTCGGTGTGGGCACAGCCGCACAGGGTCACCGGCGGCGCGGACCGGAGGGCAGACACGGACGGCGGCCTCCAGGGGCCCGCCGTGCGCCTCTCCGGGCGGGGTGGGGGTGCCGCGCTCACCTGGTGACGCCGCCCAGCACCACGGCACCGGCCACGGCACCGCTGCAGGCCAGGAGCCATCGCCCCACGGCGGGCGGCGGCGCGGCGGGCTGGGGCGCCTGTTGCAGCAGGCGGCGCGGGAGGCAGAGCCGCGGGGGGAGGCGGCCGTGTGCCGGCGGTGGCGGTGGCGGTGCGGNGGGCGGGCGCCATGGGGCGATCCGCGGTGACCGCGCCGCTCCCGTCCCGCAGGCATGGACGATGGGTTCCTCATGGAGGTGTGCGTGGACTCGGTGGAGTCCGCCGTCAACGCGGAGCGCGGAGGTAAGGCCCGGGCGCCTGGCGGGAGGGGGCGGCAGCGCGGCGGGGCCGGTTCTGACGCGCCTCTCCGCAGGTGCCGGGCGGATCGAGCTGTGCGCGGGCCTCGTGGAAGGAGGGACCACCCCGAGCATGGGTGAGCCGCGCCCCCCCGGGCCGCCTGCCCTGTCGGTCTCCTTTCGCCGCCGCTGTCCCGCCCGGCCCTCAGCGGTGCTGAGCCGCCGCTGTCCCGCCCGCAGGGCTGCTGCAGGTGGTGAAGCAGTGCGTGCGCGTCCCGGTGTTCGTCATGATCCGGCCCCGCGGCGGGGATTTCCTGTACTCGGACCGGGAGGTGGAAGTGATGAAAGCCGACATCCGCCTGGCCAAGCTGCACGGCGCCGACGGGCTGGTGTTCGGGGCTCTCACCGAGGACGGGCGCATCGACACGGAGCTCTGCACGGCGCTGCTGGGTGAGGGAGAGCTCCGTGCTCTGCCGGGGTTGTAGTGCTGCTCCGGCTGATGCCGTAGAGCTGGACAGAGGGCTTTGGTCTGCACATCGTGTCTGCCGTCTTGCCGTCGCTTTCCAGCTTTTTCGGTTGCATTTCCAGCCACACCTGTGAGACGTTAAGTAGTTTAGAAACTTTGCAGACCGTGGGCCACAGCCCCAAGCCATTCACACAGAGTTTGAGGTCACCTGGGACATAGTAGCAAAGTGTAAGAACGCTTAGGTGAGTTGCTGTGGGGGCATTCAGCTGTTGAATTCTCTCCCTCGTTTTTTTTGTCCTTTGTTCTTTTCCTTATGTGCTTGCTACAGGTGTCTAGGATGTGTATCTCCTGGACTTTGGCCTTGTGTGTAGCTGGCAATTCATCTTCATTTTTTCTCTTAACACACACAGGGAGAAAAGATGACAAGAAAGAGGTGTGAACACATGAAAAGCTACTGAAGCTGCAGTGGGAGATTGTTAGTCCAGACCACAAACATGCAGAAGCAAATTCTCTTTGTTTCTGCGTATTTTTTGGGAGCTACAGCCAAAGCTAAAGAGGGCTGGGCCTTTCCCTGGTGGTGCTGAGGTTCTCATATTGAGGGGAATGTGCTGTAAGGAGTGCAGCAAAGGAAAAGGGTCTTGCCAGGACTTAGCAGGGAGCAGGTGGATAATAAACTTTACATAAATAAGCTTTGCTCAGTAAATAGAGTACTTCTGGTAAAGTTTGCTGTGGTCTGAGAGCAGAATTTGTAGGTAGTGAAAGAAGTCACAAAAATCGGCTGTGCTGCTTCCAAAGAGCAAGGCTCCTGGCCTTTCCCCAGGTAGATGATACAACTTCCCTGCTTCCTTCTTGCAGAGAAAGTAATCTGTGGTGGGAATGAGGGTTCTGCATGTTCCAGATGACATGGGGGATTTTGGTGTTACCCATAAAAACAAAGGTTTGTTGTTTTCTCAAAGGGCGGAAGAACTCTTCCCCACGAAAAAGCCTGGATAAACAACATTGTTCCCAGCAAGAATGGGAACTCTTCTGAGCTCCCCAGGAATGGCTTGAGAAGCCTTTGCTCTCTTCCATGACATGTATGTTTCTGGGTCTAGCACAAGGGACTCTGTACCAGCCCTGACTGACCATATGTCATCTTTTTGCAGCCGTGTGCCGTCCCCTGCCAGTCACATTTCACCGCGGTGAGTTTCCAGGGACAGTGGCCCTGGGCAGGGTCCAGTCTGTGTCCCCCTGCCGGGGGAGGGTGGGGCTGGGAGGGAGCTGAGCTTGATCTTCTTTGGTCGTTCTTTGGAGGGGAAAGCTCTGCAGGCTGTGCCATTCCCTGCACGGGGAAAGGTCCAGAGGGCTCAGGTTTGGGAGCTGTCTCATTGCCCTGGGAGAGAGGAGGTATCTGAGGAGCTGGGTATGGTGGCCCTGGCACTGCTGCAAGGGGAGCATTACTGTCAGGAACTGTGAATCCAGGCTGTGAGCAGGACACTGCCTTTGGGGGAGCTAGCTGAGGGACAGGGCTTGAGCACAGTGAACTGAGCGATTTCTGAGCTGTTGTTCTGGTCCCTCAGCCTTTGACATGGTGCATGACCCTCTGGTGGCACTCGAGACCCTGATTTCCCTGGGGTTTGAGCGGGTGTTGACAAGTGGCTGTGACAGCTCAGCACTGGAAGGATTGTCCTTGATTAAGAGGCTTGCAGAACAGGTGAGTGTTTGTTGTGCTCTGCTGGGTTGCTGTGGCTGCTCCCTGGCACTGCCTGCCAGTGTCCCTCATTTCTGGAAGGGACTTCTGTCAAGGAGTGTTTGCCTTCCCTCTCTTGCTTGCCTTTGATCTGTTTCCCCAAGTCCATGTAGGCTGGGCCCCAAAGTCTCCCACAGCAAAAACTGGGTGGGTTCTTGCTTGCAGATTCAGGGAGGGTGGTTGGAGTTGGTTTCAACAGCTGGCATGGTGAGCCCACACAAAGTGCAGAGTTAGGTCTCTGCTGAGCATCCCGCAGTTCCTTTTAGGAAAGTGCAACAGGTGAGGTAGCAAGGTGGGATGGACAGGTAGGAGTGAATGATGACAGCTTGTCTTATCTGTAACTGCAAGTTCTTTTCCACTTTTCATTCTAAAACATGAATTGTACAAAAAAGACAGGTCAGAGTGCACAAACTGTAAACCATGGTGACATCCTTGAGCTTATGGAAAGTGCTGCATGTGAGGTTTCTTTGCTGCCTCACAAATGCACACGTGTGGATGTGGTCCTCGATAATATCACTGACACGTATGTTACTCTTCTTTCAGGCAAAGGGCAGAATTGTGGTGGTGCCAGGTAATGTTTGTTTGTCATCTGTACCAGGTCCTGCAGTCCTTAAGCCTTTCCTTGCTAGCCCCTTGCCCTGGAATCCACTCTGTGATCTGGCTTTCTGAGCCAGCTTTCCAGGAGGAGCAGCTCCTGTCCTGGTGTGAGTAAAGGCCATGCAGCCTGTTGTGGAGGGCAGAGCCCTGCAGCTCTTGCTCCCTGCAGGATTTGGGGACAGCTCTGGATCTGTGGGAGAACATGAGCCAAGGCTTCTCCTGTCTGCTCGGGTCTCTTTTGTCCCAAGGGCTGTTTTTTCCCCTCAGTGTATATGGCTTGTGTCCCCTAGTGGTGAGGTCCCGGGGTGATGTCAGGTCTGGAATAGTGTCATCTGCTCGGTGTGTGACATCGGGCTTGTTCCCACCAGGAGGTGGCATCACGGAGCGCAACCTGCAGAGGATTCTGGAAGGCTCCACTGCTTCTGAGTTTCACTGCTCTGCTCGCTCAGCTCGGGACTCAGGGATGAAGTTCAGGTAGCTGATTATGTTTATTTTGATTATGTTTATTTTTTAGCAGAACTCTATGAAGGAAAGGCTAGATGAATGTGAGCATGAGTTTATAGAAGGGGCATAAATTTCAAACAGCTTCCTGAGTGCTAGTTGTGCTTTTATGTTTGGGTTCATGGTGCCTGACACTGTATTCTGCAGTGCTCCTCATGTGGATATGAGTTCAATGTAGAACCAGATCCTGGGGGCATTTCTTTGCCACCCTAGGAGTTTTGAGGGCACTTGGGAAGGCAGGTTGTGGTGTAGTTGCCTTAGACTTTTAATGTAAGCATGTAGGATTTGGTAAGCCAGTGGGATGTGCTTCTGAGAAATGAGTGAGGAATGGGTTATATTTGTCCATAGGTCTGCGCTTCTTGGATTATTGTTCTTTCTATTCCTGTCCCACCTTTGGTTTGGGTGGCACCATCTTTGGCCAATGCTGAAGCTAGAGGAAAGATGGGAGTGTTTTTCTTGGTGGATCTTACTCATCTGTATCACCAGCAGATCACCACTAATCACTGGTTTTCCTGACAGAAATCCGAACGTTGCCATGGGAGCATCCTTCTCTGCCCCCGAGTACTCCATAAAGGTGACAGATGTGGCCAAAGTGAGGACCCTGAACGCCATTGCCAAGAACATTCTGTAGTGGATGGCACTGTGCTGGGACGAGAGCGCTGAGACTCCAGGGTCTGCCCTGGCACACAGATGGGTGCTGCTGCCATCCTCAGGCTGCAGAGGATGTGCACTAGGGTGATGAAGCCTGACACCTCTTCCCTTGGCTTCCCCTGAAGTCCCTGGCCTGGAAACTTAGGTCGGCCATTTTAAATAAAAGGACTCATTCCCAGATGTTGTGGCAACAGCTGTTCGGCAGCATTTGGGAGGAAGGGAGGTGAGCAAGTAGGGGGACTGAGTTGTGTAGCACTGCATGTGATTGTCAAATAAACACTGCAGCTGCCCCCCTCTTACTGTGCTTTCCTAGAGTTTATTTATGTTTTCAGGTAAGACCGTGACCCATGTTGTATAGCCTGAATTAATCAGAACCCTGCTGTGCCAGAGAATACAATCACATTCAGAATGCCAGGGTGGGAAACAAGGCCTGCTGTGGTCAGCCAGTAGCATAGGTGGGGATTAGCAATGCAGCAGCTGTAGGTAGTGAGAAGCACCTGACTGATCAGGTGAGGAAGCTGTGAGACATCCTGGGCTGTGGGTCCTCAGTGCTCGGGGTGGGGTTGGTGTATGATGAGATTTCGTGGGAGGACAAGCTGCTTTTTCTAAGGGAGATTCCAGGTCCTTGTACCAACATAAAGCATAAAATGCTTGTTTTCCAGACAGTGCTTGGGGAATGTGCCTGTTGGGTCATTGCTGCCTAGTCAGGATTGAAGCCTCAGACTCATTTCAGTTACTCTGTAAAATACCAGTGAAAGATTTGAATGGTATCAGAGTGGTGCATTAGAAGAGTAGAGACCTAGATGTAAAGCACCTTTATCCTTGCAGACTGCTCTTCTGCTCACAGCCTGTGAGGATGTATAGAAAAAACGTGATACTTGACAAGGTGGCAGCACCTTTATTACCTTAAATAGAATCATATTATTGAAAACATATCATCAAGACTATGTATTTTCAGTTTAAAGGGTACATTCACCTTTTCACATGGATCCATCAGAGGTATTGGTGTCTCCCAAAACACCTTGGGAACTTAAGTTCTTAAAGAGGAGCTGGGAAGGGAATGGCTGCATAGCACTGGTGTCAGACCTTGCTTCAGCACTGACAGATATGCAGGCTGTAGGAAGGATCCAAACTTGGAAAGAGTGATTAAATTTATGGCTATAGTCAATATAGTTTGGAATACCTGCTTTAAGAGTTCATGGCTTATGTTGGGATTTCATGAGTCATGGTCATGATTATCATACTGGTAGCTCAATTAAGCTAAACATTCTGCTGACCCAGCTGCCTCAGGTTTTTAAATGTGGGGTCAGAGCATGACAAAGCAGAGAAACTTCAGAGAAGGCGTGAGCAGTCAGGGCTGGAGGAATTTGGTCGATGGCCCAGCAGAGACCTCTTGGCCAGACCCTGTGTGAGACGGGCATGAATCAATGCCTAGTTTTGAAAAGCTATAACATGCTGTACAACAGATTGATAAAGACAGGAAAAGATAGGGAAACTAAAGGTAGGGAAACTGTGGTATTGCTGGCCAAAGAGGTGCTGCTACTTTGTTTACCTTGGTCGAAGTGAATGTTTTCTGGGTATTTTAGTGGAGGAAGATTTATGGGAGGAGCTGAAGGACAGTAAAGCTTTGTGGGTTTTTAGGAGAGCATGCCCCAGCTGTGAGGGTAGAGAAAGTGGGTTGTGCTTGCTTTGAACATCAAAGAGAGCAGAATCCTGTGCTGAGGGCAACACTTCAACTCTGAGTGAGGGACCAAAGACAGGGTGAGGATGAGCTGTGACCTGTACTGAAAACTGAGACAGGCAATGGGATGGGGCATTATGTAGGAAGGTGTCATAAGCAAGTGCCCCCCTTGGCAGCAGTGCTCCGTGTGGTTTTGAGCAAGGCCAGAGGACACCTGTGCTAGTGGCAGAAAGAAGAATCACATCAGCAGTCCAGATGGAGAAGGGCTGAGTGACTGCTTCATTCACTTCTGTTTACAGCTTTCATGGACAATGTATTGGTTCTGGCCCAGAGGACCTAGCACTAGGCATAGTTTTATTTACAAAAACGTGGATTTAATCAGACAAACTGCTAATAATTAACTGCTGAGTTGGACATTGAGCCTTTTTTTGGTATTGATGGTTCCTGCGCAATTACTCATTGTGTCACCCTTGACTTCTGAGTTATCTTGTAACTCTGTGTACTGTGAGACAGCACAATCATTGCAGTCACCCGACTGTCCTTTTTTATCTGCTCTTCCTCAAGAGCACATGTGATAAAGCAAATCCAGTTCCAGCCCTAGTAGCACTGTCCGCATGTGTCCCTGTCTCACCTGGGCCTTTCTAAGCAACAAGGGTTCAGTGGCAATCACTCTCCTTGGGAATAGTCCTCTTTCTGTCTCAGATGTTGGGGGTTACCTTAGAATGAAGATTCAAAGGCTCTTTGGGGTTTTCTGGTCAGCCAACTGCCATAACACACAGACAACATGGAAATGTGGGAAAGAAAGAAGTAAAATAACGAGTTTAGAATATCTTCAGGCTCTGCGGGCTGGAAATCAGTAAAAGGAGCCTGGATCCTGAGTGCAGCATGTGGTCAGCTCAGCTGCCAGACACTGCAGATTCGCAGGCCTGGGGCACTGCTGGTGTCACAGGCCCCCATGCCCGGTGGCACCAGCCACTGTGGGACCAGCTGTTGCTGGACCTTTTGCTGGCATTCAGCAGGCTTCTCACCAGAGAGGTCTGTTGCATTAAAGTAATGTCTTTAGCAGGTCCAGAGAAGTTTGTGTCTGTTGGTGTGCACTGATCAAGGCTATGGCTTCTGAGCAATGGCTGTGGTGTCCTGCAGTGACTCTATGACTTCCCTGTATCTCCCCTTAGATCTCTTTCTTGGGTCTTCCTCTCCTCCCTTCTCCTGAGCCTATGCAGCTTCCCAAGCCTTTTGGTCACTGCTGTGGTTTGGGAGTTTGTGCAATAGCAATGAGTTAATTAGTAACTGTGTGTTATCAGGGATTTTGTCCCAAGACCGCTTGAGGGTGTGGGGGGACTTTTATCCCAAGCATCTGCCCAGGTCTCAGCTGGGCAGAGCGAGAGGCAGGAGCTGCTGTTTCTTCTCCCCTGAGCTATGTCAGCAGCCCTGGAGGAGTTCTGCGGCTCCATCTTCTGGGTGAGTGACTTGCATCATCCCCTGTGCCTTTCTCAGTGTGGGGACACCCCAAGTAGGGGGAGAGCAGTGGATTCCAAGGCTCACAGCTTGTCCTGCCAGTGAGACCCAACTGCCAGTGGTCAGCAGAGGTTCTGGGGTTTATCCAGGAGTGCCACGGCACTGAGTGCTGCGCACTGCCTGCAGTGTTCACCAGACGATGCGGCAATGACACCTCTCTGAGTGAGCTCTGTCCTGTTTTAGCCTGCCTGGGAACACAGGACACCCTATATGGACTTCTGGAGAATGATTTGGCTTCAGCTGCTTCTGCTGGCTTGGCTCCAGCAAGGAACGGCCATGCCACATTCAGGCAGAGAGATGGGGATGGGGATATCGCTTGGACCTTGGCTGAGTGCTGAAATCCTCAGCCAGGAGGGTGGGCGTTGAAGGGGGGGATGCAATGGGGTGGAGCTGGGTGAGCAGGACCTACAGGAGTGTTGGCTCTTGTCCTGTGTGCCAAGTGAGAGTCAAGCCATCGCAAGTGACTTGGTGTTCTGTCCTTGCTGCCCCCAGAATGATTCCTACCTTGCTCGTCCAGATGCCGACCTGCCTGTGTGCTTTCAGCAGACTGTGCTGGTTTGGGTCCCCCTTGGCTTCTTCTGGATTTTGGCCCCATGGCAGCTCCTGCCCATGTGCAAATCCAGAGCCAAGAAATCCTCTGTGACCAAACTCTACATCATCAAACAGGTAGAGTGGAGCTGAGGGGGCGCAGGTGACAGGCTGGAGCAGCCTGAGGTGTTGGTGGTATGAGTGGAAAGACTGTGCTACAGTCAGGTGTGGGATGAAGAGATGAGAAGTGTAGGAGGGAAGGAGCAATGGGACAGGGAACCATCCAGGACAGAAATGTAAAGGGGAGTCCAGCAGGAGCCATATCTGGGATAGAGGGCATAACTGGGAGGGATACACTGGGAAGGAGGGCAGAGTGTGTACTGGGGCCTCTCATCTCATGGGCTGTTATCTTCCAAACTTATAATGAGGGCCTCTCCCAGGCCAAGTCTGGGTTGAAAAGGCTGTAAGGATCTATGGGTGTATTTTATGCTGAACTCTGTTGTCTCCTGTGGTTCCCAGTGTCCACAGTGGGCTGGCCCTCTCTCCCCACAGGTGCTGGCTGTTCTGCTGATGCTGACGGCAGTGGCAGAGTTGGCCCTGGCATTTGTAGAGGACGCTGAGCAGGATGCTGTGCCAGCTGTGCAGTACACAAACCCCAGCCTGTACATCGCCACCTGGGTAAGGGCTCAGCCCTGAATGTGCTGTGTGCCACCAGGGACTGGGTGAGACTGCAGCACCAAGCAGAACAAGGCTTCCCTAGCACACAGATCAGAGGGAAGCTGTGTCCACAGGGGAAGGGTAGCTTGGAAATTGGGTAGGACTAGCCCCAAACCTGTGTGAGTGGTGCGTGAGGGCAGTATGTTGAGGGCAGGTGCCTGGTTGCACAGTGCTCACTGCTGTTTTCCTTAAAACTGGGATGATTCTATGCCTGCAGGTGTAGCTGAGCTCTCTGACAGAACTTTACTAGGAGCAGTACAGGTTTCACAGGACCGACTTTGCAGTGTGAACATCAGACCATGGCTTGCTGCTCTGATGTCTCACAGCTTTCTGTACACTGCTGCTCAGTTCTGTGCAGAGAGCCAGGAAGTACCACAGGATGCCCAGGCAGAGGAGAAAGCTGGCTAAAGAGGACCTAGTGGCTATTAGATTGATGGAATATGTGCATGGAAGTTACAGACATCTTGTGTGAGATACGGAGTATTCTAAGAGTCTTAGAACTTAACAAATGCTCGGGAGCTACACTTAAAAGCAAAATAACGCCCTCATTTGCTTTCAATCTTATTTTGTCATGTCATTTAGTTTCACATGCAGAGTCCATGTGAGATGATAAGGCAAGAGGACTCCCCAGAGAGGCTGCACTGCTGGAATGTGATCTGGGTTCCGTTCCAGGTCTGGAGGGAAGGTGCAGGAGACAGGGTGTGACCCCTCATGGCTTGACATGTCTGAGAATCTGGAGTGAGAACAGCTAGAAAGAGTAATAGTGCCCTGCTGTAATGCCAGGGTACATTCAAACCTCATCTTATATCTTTGTGAAATAAACCTTTGCCCTGCGTAATTACTTCTGAAATTTATGAAGGGTTGGTGGTATGTTCAGGGTATTCAGGGCAGTGAATCCCAGCAGATCATGTTTGCTGGCATCCCAGGACACATGCTCCAAAGGCACCTTTAGAGCCAGACCTAGTCCTGCAGTTCTGGGATGATTCTGTGCCTGCAGCTCTGACTGATTTTCTTTCCCCCAGATTATGGTCCTGCTGATCCATGATGCACGACGCTTCTGCCTGTGCAGAGATTCGGGGGTGCTTTTCTGCTTCTGGGTGCTGTCCCTTCTCTGTGGGATCCTGCCATTCCAGTCACTTGTCCGGAAAGCCCTGCAGGTTGGGTTTGACAGGAAGCTCTGTGCTTCCCCAAGGTCTTGTTCTGTTCTCAAAGAAAGCTTCTTCATACTCTTCTCTTGACAAGCTCTCTGTGGTATCACTGAGGTTTCAGCTGCCCTGGGGCCCTTGGGGAACCAGAAAAGACCTGAGAAGGAATTGCTGTTTGAATCAATCCTGTCTCTCTGGGGAAGTATAAGCTCTCCAGGACTAATTTCTCTCCTTCAACACTTATGGGAGGAGGCCCGGGAGAAGCAGGGAGAGGTGGCAAAGGGAAGCTGATCTGGGGCTCAGAGCAAGTTTTGCACTGCTCTGTTGGGCTCAGCCAGCAGATGGATCTTGTCTCTGAGTACCAGGGGCCTTGAGACAACCCCCAGCAATAACCCTGGGCTTTTCATTTCTGCAGGAACCAATCTCTGACCTGCCACGGTTTATCCTTTTCTTCATCTCCTACGGGCTCCAGCTGCTGCTCTTACTTGTCTCAAGCTTCTCAGATATTGCCCCAGAAACAAAGGAAATCGGGAAGAAGGTGTGAGGACTACATGGGGGTGGGTTTGGGGCACCACATCCTGAGCCTTGTGTGGGACAGGGCAGGCTCCATGCAGGCTCCAGGCTCCTTGGGAAGACCAGAAGACTTCAGCAGAGGGCCCAGCAAGAGCTGGAGCCTATAACATGGGGCATCTGCATGTGTGTCCAAGGTGGGCTGCTGCTGGCTCTGAGCTGAGGTTTTTGGGGCTGGAGTTGGCATGGTTTGAAACCTGTGAGGCTCCTTAATGGCTGGGGATGCTAAATCAGCTTTTGTGAAAACCATCCCCCAGCATAAACAATGTCTCAGTACCCCTTTTGCTTTATACCATAGAACCCACAGATGACAGCGTCCTTCCTGAGCTCCCTCACCTTTGAATGGTACAGCAGGTGAGCAGGGCTCTGGGGGGGTGGGCAGGCTGGCAAAATGCAGGGGTGCCTCAGGGGAACCTGCAGCACAGGCTGGGAGAGGCACCACATTGGGTGCAGCCTGAGCCCAGGGCCAGGATGGGGTGAAGGCTCTGCATCTGCAGCAAGGAGTCTCCAGTAAGTATCATGGGGTTCCTCTGTCCCACAGCATGGTTTTCAAGGGCTATCGCAAGCCTTTGGAGATAGAGGATGTCTGGGAAGTGAAAGATAAAGACAAGACACGGGTTCTTTACACTGCTTTTGAGAAGAACATGAAGACTTTGATGCAGAAGGCCAGAGCAGAACTGGAGAAACGGAAACGCAAGAAGAGACGCCAGGAAGGTGCTCCAGACCATGGGAATGGCATGAGCAAGGCCCAGAGCCAAGACATCCTGGTGCTGGTAAATCCATTCCTACTCTTGGCCTTGTATGACACTGAGACATCCAGCCTCAGGGAGTAGGGTCACCTCACTTCCCTGCAGCTCTCTTTGCTGGGTTTTCCCTTCTTTGGTCCTGCAGGACCATGGGCAAGGATAGGGGAAACCATGACAGGGTCTTCTGTCATGTCCTTGGCAGATCTCTGTATTTTGGGAGACCAAGAAAGTCTCCATCTTTCTGCGTTACATAAAGACAGGATCCACCCTCAGATCTGCAGTACAAGTAGTTCCCTTATGTATATCTACCTCAGATACTTTCCAGCAACAAGGGCAGAGTGAACATCATTCCGTGACTACCCCTGGCCTCAGATTCTTCATTATTTTTGCCTGATTTTTGGCCTGAGAGATTCAGGCTGGTTTGGGTTTTAACAATTGTCTTTGGTACAGAAGAGAAAGTGCTATTCCTGGGTGTGTCAGAAGTCAGTGAAAGGGAATGTGACAGGAGCTAAAGCTAAGGCTTTGTTCAGGATACCTGATCTGGGTCTGTGAGGTGTTGCCCTGAAACATCCTTCCAGATGCAGGGCACCTGCAGAACCAGCTCCCTCACTTCTATGTGGGCTTCCCTCTAGGAGGAGAAGCAGCCAAAGAAGAAGAAGAAGGAGGGAGACAACGAGGACTCAGACCCTCCCAAGGATTATGCTAGGGGCTGGTTGGTGAAAACGCTGGGCAAGACCTTCTATCAGAATCTCCTGCTAGCCGTGGCATTCAAGGTGGTGCATGATGCACTTGTGTTTGTCAGCCCCCAGCTGCTGAAGTGAGTTCTTTCTCTGTCCTGACTTTCCACCCAGCCCCACCACCTCCCAGTGTGTGCACTGTATGCAGCCCCACCATCTCCATAGGTGCACCTCTCCCAGCCACAGACCCTGGGGACATGTTGTGCCCTCACCAAAAATGGGAGAATGGGACACAGTTTAACAAAGAATTGATCTGACCTGGCTGCCAGCTCTTATGTGTAATATCTTGCTCCCCTGTATGCTGTTATGCAGTCCTGCTCCCTCCCTGGAGACAGTCCCAGCTCTTCTTTGGGGCCCTACAAGAGTCAGTGCAGCCCAGCCCAGCAGGGCCTCCCTGGTTTGTTTTGCAGAGCAGCACAGTCTCTGTGGATGATCTCACATTAGTGACCCACTGCTGTGTGTCTGGCAGAACAGGGTTCCCAGCTTGCTGACCATTGAGCCCGCTCTCTGGGGCAGGGTTTTGTTCACCACTCTTGTGAGGATGCTCTCTCTGCATTCACTTGGAGCGTCCTGCTTGGGTCTGTCTCAGCAGGGTGTGTGTCTCATGAGCTTCTTTCCCTGCCAGGCTGCTGATTGCCTTTGTGTCAGATAAGGATGCCTTTGCCTGGCAAGGTTATTTATATGCTGTCCTGCTCTTCCTGACGGCGCTGGTCCAGTCCCTCTGCCTGCAGCAGCACTTCAGCTTGTGCTTCCAGCTTGGCATAAATGTGCGAGCCAGTCTCATCGCTGCCATCTACAAGAAGGTCTGTATGGTCCTGTCATCATCTCTGTTGGCTTCCTCCAAGCTGGGCTGTGGATAAAATCATCTGTTGCCTGCCCCATCAACCTGGAGTGTGTGTACTTTCCTCCTCAGAAGGCACAGGGAGAGCTTGGGGGACACCCACCCAGCACTGAGGACTGTGAGCCCTAGTCCTGCTTGGGGCCTGGGTGCAGCCATGTGTTTGACAGCTACCAGGGGCTGAAGGAGGTTTCTCTTCATAGCAGTGCAACATCTAGGGCAGGTGCCACTAGGATTCCTGCAGAGGGGTACTTTTCTTTGCACCCAGCATCCAGTGGCTCCAGGTGTACAGGCAGTGAGGAAAGCACAGAGGCATCAGGAGCAAACCCCTAAGTGGTTTCAGCCTGGTCTGCTAATTCCCTGCTCTGAGCCATGCTGCTGGCAGCAGGGCTGCTCCCAGACTGGCTTGTGCTGACTGTGCCTCCTCTTTCCAGTCGCTCACCATGTCCGGAGCCACCCGCAAGGAATCCACGGTGGGAGAGACTGTGAATCTGATGTCAGCTGATGCCCAGAGGTTCATGGACTTGGCCAACTTTATTCATCAGCTGTGGTCATCCCCCCTGCAAATTATCGTGTCCATTGTTTTCCTCTGGGGAGAGCTGGGCCCCTCTGTCTTGGCTGGCATTGCAACCTTGCTGCTGCTCCTCCCCATAAATGCGTTCCTGGTTGCCAAGGCCAAAACCATTCAGGTCAGTGGTGGGTGCAATATCCTCCCTGGTCTCCCATGTCCAACTCCTGTTATTCCCCTACCTCATTTTCCACTCTCTCTACCCTTTGCTTTTATGCTGTGGATCTTTCCCAGCCTAGGAAGTTGATCGCACTTGGGCTGGGGGTGCCTCTAGCCTGAGCCAGAGGGGATCAGCTGCCATGAGTAGGGGACAGGTGAGATCTGTTCTACCATCACAGCTGAACTTGAACCAGACTGGGCACAGCCTTGAGGGCTAAATATGAGATATTGCCAACTGTAAGATAAAGCTTTAGGTTCTACCTGACAGCAGGCTGATGTTTTTCCCCCAACTTGTCCAGAGCCACAGGGAACCAAGGCTCAGCTTCATGGGATGACTTCTCTGAGCTGTGGAGCCCATCCTTCCCTTCCCTGTGGCACCCCAGATGTATTTCCAAGGGTGAGCTGCTGTCTGGTTCAGGTGATGTCTGGCTCTTCTGTTTGTAGGAGAGGAACATGAAGAACAAGGACGAACGCATGAAAATAATGACTGAAATCCTGAATGGAATCAAGGTGAGCAGTGGAGTGGAGACTCTCCACGCAGCTGCTGCACCCCTCTTCTTGGTGCACCGTACCTGGAAGCAGCACACCTCTGTAACCCTACAGCACCATGTTAGTCTAGCTTGAGGGCCCTGTGTCTGGGTCTCAGCAATTCCCTTGGCTGCCTCATCTTTTGAAAAGTTGGCTGGGGAGGAGCTCTGAATACTTGGACTAAGACTTGGGTGCCAAGAGAGGGTTTTCTTAGCGTTTCCTGGATGGCTGTGGTAGTGGCATGGTGGCAGAGGCGCTGGCAGTGACCTGTAAACTGAGATTGAGGGAGTGGGAGTGCAGTGGGGAAATGCTATAAGCAGGAGAGGAGAGGATAGATGCAGTGGCCAAGCGGGCTTCTGAGCAAGCTAGGAGCTGGTGATGGAGGTGCTGGCCACCAGTGAGCTGAGTGTGGAGGTGGGCCTTCCTGTGAAACCAGCATCTGCTCACCCTGCTCATCCTGCAGATCCTGAAGCTTTTTGCCTGGGAGCCCTCCTTTGAGAAGAGAGTTGATGACATCCGGGCACATGAGCTCAAGAACTTGGTGAACTTTGGTTACCTGCAGTCAGTCTCTGTCTTCGTGTTCACATGTGCTCCCTTCCTGGTGAGTGACAGCAGCCCTGGGGAGGGGTGTACTCTGAACTGGGGCTGGGCTGTGCCCAAGGGGATGGGAAATATTTGGAACCTCAGCTGGAGTGTTTCTACAGCAAGGAAGGGGCTGGCTGGTGGATATAGATTATGGTTCTGGGTGCTGGCAGGAGAGCTGGGGTGGAAAGAGGTCCCATCGGGGTGGTGAAATGGGGCCCAAAGGACAACAGAAGCAGGAGGGGAGCAGGTCCTCAGCATGAAGGCACTGCTGAGGCCTTGGGGCAGTGTGAGGGTTGAGGCTGCACACAAACACACTGATGGTGGCTTTCCCTGATATCTGTCCTAGGTCTCCTTGGCGAGCTTTGCTGTCTACGTGCTTGTGGATGAAAACAACGTCTTGGATGCACAGAAGGCCTTTACTGCCATCTCCCTTTTCAATGTGCTGCGCTTCCCCATGGCCACGCTGCCTATGGTCATCTCCTTCCTGGTGCAGGTCAGGCCTCACATAGGGCAGGGGGTGTAGGTGGATGCTATGACCTCTGTCCAAACCAGCAGATGGGGCTGAGGTGTGTGATGGACCCCCAGGGGTCAGTGCACAGGACTCTGCTGGCAGTGAGGTGGGACAGGACTCACATGCAAAACACAGGTTTGGGGCCCAGAGGCTGGCTGGGGACTGCGATGTGGTGCTCTGCTTATGGGGCTCCTGCCAGCACACCCAGCTGTGCCCCATGCCCATGTGCCATCCTCATCCTCCTTCTGCCATGGCAGGCCAATGTGTCGACTGTGAGGCTGGAGCGCTACCTGAGTGGAGAAGACCTGGACACCTCAGCCATCCACCACAACCCCATTGCAGGCAGGTGAACCTCCAGATTACTCCCTGTGGGTCTCAGGCTGGCCCAGCCCTGGGCTTTCCCCTCTCTGAGGGACATCTCTCTCTGACAGGCAGTGCTGTGCGTTTCTCGGAGGCCACCTTTGCCTGGGAGCGGGACAGCAATGCTGCCATAAGAGAGTGAGTGCTCTGCAGCACATCAGGGGCAGAGGGCTGGGGAGGGGGAGGCTTTCTGTGTTATTAGTTGGGGAGGGCAATCACCTGTCACAGTGCTGCTGGACATGCGTGTCCCAGAGACACTGCTCTGTCCCACACAAGTCCCACACAGGAACCGACGAGTGACAGGGTAGTGCTGCTTCCTCAGCCCTCATGTCTTTGCAGTGTCACCCTGGACATCACACCTGGGAGCCTGGTGACTGTGGTGGGGGCTGTGGGCTCAGGCAAATCTTCGTTGGTGTCAGCCATGCTCGGGGAGATGGAGAATATCAAGGGACACATCAACATCCAGGTGAGAGGAGCTGGCTGGTGCACAGGGCTTTGGGGCTGCCTGGGAGCTCAGCGGGGAAGTAGAGCAGGACTGTCCCAGAGTGGTGGCTCAGGGCAAGGACAGGCTGCAGGAGGTGTCAGTGCTCAGGCTGATCTCTGACAGGTAGCTGTTCTTGTCTCTCCTTCCAGGGCTCCCTGGCCTATGTCCCCCAGCAGGCCTGGATCCAGAATGCCACACTGAAAGACAACATCATTTTCGGGTCAGAACTGGATGAAGCCAGGTATCAGCAGGTCCTCAAGGCCTGCGCCCTCCTTCCAGACCTGGAATTGCTGCCTGCAGGTGACCAGACAGAGATTGGAGAGAAGGTATCAGCCCTGGGCACTATGGGTTTCCAATAGCATCTGCAGCAGAGGTCTGAGCTGTTGCCCCATGCCAGCCCCATGTCCAGGGAGGTCCATCTCTTGCAGGGAATCAACCTGAGTGGGGGCCAGAAGCAGCGGGTCAGCCTGGCCCGGGCGGTGTACAGCAATGCAGACATCTACATCCTGGATGATCCGCTGTCCGCCGTGGACGCCCACGTGGGCAAGTACCTCTTCGAGCACGTGCTGGGGCCAAAAGGGCTGCTGCAAAAGAAGGTGAGCACCCACACCCTCCAACCCACCACCCAGCCAGGCAGGAGTGGCACTGGCATGGTGTTAGCGATCTAGGCAAGTCTGAGGTTGCTTGCCTGAGACAGAGAGGAATTCTGTAGCTTTCACGTGGGGCTGCAGCAGGCAGGAGAGGCCTCAAGAGTCCCCAGAGGGGTACTTTGTGTCCCCATAGCCAGGCATTGATAAGCAGACAAGTCCCCAAGCGGGAGATGGAGAGCCTGCAGACCCGTGGCTGGGGATGAGGGGTGCCCTGATGATCACTGCCCTGAAACCCCTTTGTTGCAGACACGGATCTTGGTGACGCACAGTATCAGTTTCCTGCCCCAGGTTGATAACATCGTGGTGCTGACAGCAGGAACAGTGTCTGAGCATGGCTCCTACAGCACCCTGCTTGCAAAAAAGGGGGCCTTTTCCCAGTTCCTGAACTTGTATGGAAATCAGGAGGAGAATGTTTCAGAGGAAAATACTGCAGGTACTGGGAAGACAGTGGGGCTGTGGCAGTTAGAGTGGCTGTGCATGTATCTTGGGGATATGAAGATCTGATGTGTCAGCCTGACCTGGCCCTATCCAGCCCAGGCACCAATGCTGCCTGCTGTGAATCCTTCTCAGCTTCTGGCAATCAACAGCACAATAACTTCCTGGCTAAGATTTGCATTCAGGCATTATGTTGAACATCCAGCACAGGACCGTTTTAAAATTTTTTGCTCCCTTTTTAGTTCATTTATTATGGGTCCCAAAATCTTATGTGGCAACAGGCTCCATATTTTTGTGGTGCTGGAATCAGAAAGATCCTTTGGTTTGTTCTAAACATCCCACTGGATAATATTTCATCTTTATCATGTCCCCCAGTGCTGTGGGGAGGAGTGGTGTCAGGTCAGGTGGGTGCTTATCCTGTCAGGACTCAGACCAGTTGTCCAGCTGCAGCCTGGCTATTCCCAGTATATCTTCAGAGGTCCCATCTCCACCTCCGCAAGGGGATGCTTCTGAGCTGGAGTGATATGACCTACCAGATCTTGCACCTACTAAACTAGCACAAATCTTTGCTTGTGGTCTGGCCAGTGGTGCTGGGATAAGTCCGCAGCAGGGATTGCCTCCATGCAGGCCTTTAGCCCGATGTCCCCTATCAGTTCTCCCTCCAGCACAATGTATTTCTTCCTCCTCCTGCTGTGCTGGTCTTGCAGCAAGGTTGGAGAAGGTGTGATATGTGGTGTTAGGACACAGCCTAGGCCTAGGGTTACAGCATGGAGCTGAGTGCAGCAGAGGTGTAGTGTATGGGATCTGCTCTTTCCTCAGTGCCTGACCCTACCTTCCCTCATCCCTGTGCTTGTAGCTGTTGCTTTAGCTGGGGATGAGAAGGAGGCTGATGAAGATGGTGATCCTTGCCTGGAGGAGTGCAGTGATGATGTGGTGACAATGACCCTGAAGCGGGAAGCCAGCATCCATCAGAGAAAATTGAGTCGCAGGTGAGCCATGACCTGAGCTCTCAGCTCTTTCCCCTGCCACATGCACTGCTCCCTCCGAGACAGGGATCTGGGGGCTTCCCAGGGAGTTCCAGCTGAGAGCTTCCCTGCCTGCTCTTACCACAAGCTGCTCTGGGTCAGGAGCATCTGATTTTGCCTTTACTCACACCAGTGTGCCACAGCCTTACTCTGCAGTCTTCCCTGAAACTCGTGCTGATGGCTAGTTCTGCTTTTGGGAATGAGGCTTTAATTTTATGGCTGTACATGCCTAGTGCTTCCACAAGGCTCACTCAAAGCTGCCCCAGTTAGGACATTATTTTCCAAAGGACTCTACCACTGAAGACTCAGTGCAGCACAGGGATGGACCCCCAGGAGATTAGGACCAATCCAACACCCTGTGACTAATGGTACTCATCACCTCTCTGCAGCCTTAGTAAAAAGAGCACCAGTTCCCAGAAGAAGGCCCAGGAGGAGCCCCCAAAGAAGCTGAAGGGACAGCAACTGATCGAGAAAGAAGCTGTGGAAACCGGCAGGGTGAGGAGGATGGAGGGATGAAGCACTGTGCTGCCTGGCTAAGTGCTGCCAGACCCTGGCTGTGGCTCAGAGAAGCTGGTGTGGGCTGGCTGTGGCACAGCCACAGCCAAGAGAAACGAAGGAGACAGAGCTGGTGGGCGGGGTGGTGGAGGGGAGCACTGTGGGCAGCAAGGTGGAGTCCCAAGGCTGTGCTGTGTCATTGCCTGCGGTCTGATGGGCTCAACTGCTCCACAGGTGAAGTTCTCCATGTACCTGCGGTACCTGCATGCTGTTGGCTCGTGCTTTTCCTTCTGGATTGTCATGGGCTACATTGGACAGTATGTCGCCTACGTGGGGTCCAACCTGTGGCTCAGTGACTGGACTGACGATGCGGTGCGCTATCAGAACCAGACCTATCCCACGCAGTCGCGGGACCTGCGGATCGGCGTCTTTGGGGCACTGGGGGTGGCACAAGGTGAGTGTGGGAGGACAGCAGTTCCCACTCACCTCTTTTGTGTGGTCCAGGAGGGATATGACTTGCAAGGCCTGCAGCCAGCAGTGCAGTAAGGAGCGGGGGACCCAGCGTTTTGTTCATTTGCCTGCTGCTGCATTCCTTCCAGCTCGTGGCTGAATTGTGGACATGCGCCAGTCCGAAGGCAGCATAAATTGCCCCAAGTCTGTGTTGCCCCCTCAGTTTAAGATCATTTCCCTTAATCAGATTAGACACAGTGCTAGGGCCCAAGGCTTTCCAGTAGGGTTAGTGTTCCTCCCCTGTGCTGGGACGCAGTTACTGAGGCCTCCCAAGAAGGTGAGATGCAGGATTATCCCAGCGGCTCGCTGCAGAGCTGCTGGCTCAGTGCTGCTTGGTGTGTCCATCAAGCCAAAGGGTGCCTGGGGCCAGTGTCACCCATGAGCTGGTGACAGCCCCGTGCTCTCCTTGCAGCTCTCTTCCTGCTCATGGCAACCATGCTGTCTGCCCGGGGTGCCATGCGAGCCTCCCGTGTCATGCACCAGCAGCTGCTCAGCAACATCCTGCGCGCGCCCATGAGCTTCTTCGACACCACCCCCACCGGCCGCATCATCAACAGGTTTGCCAAGGTGAGGGAACCCCCCAGCACGGAGAAGGTGTTTGTTCCACCACATCTGCAGAGCTTTGGTAGTGGCATAACCCTGCTCCTGTTGAGCACTGCACAGCTGAGCCCAGGTAAGGGCCAGGAAGGGAGCAGGAGGACTCGGTGGATGCAAGGCTGACCAAACCACGTCCTGGGCTGTATTAGAAAGACACTGTGGCAAAGCACAGGAAGTTGTTACCTCCTCTGCTCAGTGCTGAGGAGTTTACAGCTGGATACTGTGTCCTGTTTGGGGTCCATGGATGTGGAGAAACAAAAGAGGGTCCATAGTAGATTACTAAGAGAGATAGGAGCCTAGAGCTTATGTCCCACAATGAGAAGTCCTTCTGGTTATAGACTTCCAGCAAAATCTACAATCTTTTCTATCTAAGTGAAGGTCAAAAACAAAGAGAAAATGAGAAAGGAGGGAAAATACAGACAGGTAATTTCAAGTGTGCTGCTGCTCCACTTCTTCCTTTGGTACCATCTCTTGATTTTTGGGAATAAAAATTTCTCTTAAAATTAAACCTATGGGCCTGAGTTTACTCTGAGTTGTGGGAGTATGTGGTGCCCAGCTAGGAGATGGATGAGGACCAGCTGGAGACCTGGGTGGTCTGGAGTTTGCCCTGTCCCTCTTTTTGCTTCAGTTACTGCTCCTGCATCCTAGGTCCTGATGAAGATGCAGTTCCTAAAGCTGGTCTGTGTAACAGGGGAATATTCTAGGAAGTTTCTCTGTCAACTCAGCTGTTCCCAAGCTAAGAACTGTAGCCCTAAATGAGGTTGTGACCATAACATCAATTCAGGATCGTCTGATATTTTTACAAGTGTCTGCCACTGTGTTACCGCAGGAGTGTGTAGGTAACCTGTACGTTTGGGGCCTTTGGGCTTCTTCTCTCTGGGGTCACTGACTGCTTCTCTATACTTTTTTATATGCTCCAGGACATCTTCACAGTAGATGAGACCATTCCCATGTCCTTCCGCACCTGGATCTCCTGTTTCATGGGCATCATTAGCACACTGGTTGTGATCTGCCTGGCCACTCCACTCTTCGCTGTTGTTATTGTTCCCTTGAGCATCATCTACTATTTTGTGCTGGTGAGTAACTGGGCCTTGAGTGAAGCTTCTGCCCTGCTGAGAGCAGTAATTTTGTGGCTGCTCGGCTTCGTGTTGGTAACCAAGCTGTATCGCTCGTTTCAGCGCTTCTATGTCGCCACGTCACGCCAGCTAAGGCGTCTGGACTCTGTCACCAGGTCTCCCATCTACTCCCACTTTGGTGAGACAGTGTCAGGCCTTTCTGTGATCCGGGCCTATGGACACCAAGAACGGTTCCTGAAGCACAATGAGATCATCATGGACATAAATCAGAAAAGTGTTTATTCCTGGATAATATCAAATAGGTGAGTTTTACCACTTATGTCACGGCACAGCTTGCAGCACTTCTGCCCAGGACTTCTGGGTCCTGAGGAGGTCCCTGGGATCCTGCAGTCCTCTTGATCTCAGCATGGAGGGTCTGTGTAGGTACTGGGGCAGTTTAGGATAGGGGCACCATCTGTGGCAATGGGACATTTTAGGGTGATTTTGAAAGCCAGAGTATGCCCCACTACAAAGTGCCCAGAGGCTGAGCAGGGTGAGCTGTGCAGTCAAGAGCTGAGATGCTCTTGGTGAGTTCTGGGAAGAGGGTGATCCTTCAGGCCCAGCGAGAGTGCGATGAACTTTTCTGGTTTTGAATCTTACTGGTAAATTATTTGGGTGTGTGAGGGTTGAATGTTTGGGGCTCTTCTGATGCATGGGATTACCAGCACAGGAGGTTATGTGTGAGACATGGACTGCCATAAATGAACCTGCTTTCAGAATTGGCCACAAATGACCTGCTGTGTACATGTACCAGTGTGTGCCATGTGCACAGCGCTGGGCTCATGGCTGGGTGTGAGGAATGCTGGGGCAGTGCTGTTGTTACTGGTGGGCTCTGTGTTGGGCACAGGCAGGTGCCTTCCTGCCTCTGTCACTGCCCTTCAGCTGTCCTCTCCTGGTGCAGGTGGCTGGCCATCCGTCTGGAGTTCGTTGGGAGCCTGGTGGTCTTCTTCTCTGCACTTCTGGCAGTGATTGCAAAGGGCACTTTGGAGGGCGGCATCGTGGGTCTTTCTGTCTCCTCCGCTCTCAATGTGAGTCCCTGAAAGCATTTTCTCATTCTGGGACAGGGTTGTCTCTGGAAGCTCTGGGGTGGTGGCAGGATGCTGCCCTGCCACCAGCTCTGATCCATGGAAATGGGACCATCTGGGGTGTCCCATCACCTGGGGAGTGGCTCTAGAGCCATGGAAGCACATACTCATCCCAGTGTGAGTGGGATACTTGCTGCCATGAGGAGGAATATAGCCCTGCTGTGGATCAGAGATGCTGCAGCAAGTTTTTGAAGGGCTGGGGAGAGGTGGGCTGTGTCTCGGCAGTGGAGCATTAGGGGCCAGGCCAGGTATGCTCATGCCCAGGATGATTCCCTGGGCTGAGGTGGGAGGTGGTTGTTCCTGGGTGCCACTGAGCTCTGCGTCCTCTGATTCTGCCATGCAGGTGACCCAGACACTGAACTGGTTGGTGCGGACATCTTCGGAGCTGGAGACCAACATTGTGGCTGTGGAGCGGGTCCATGAGTATGTGAAGGTGAAGAATGAGGTGAGGAATCCAGGGTCTGGGCAAACACCTGCTGCACAGCTTGGTGCTAGTCAGCATCACAGAGTGAACCCCCCTAATGCTCCTGTGCCCTCCCCCAGGCTCCATGGGTGACAAAAAAGCGTCCACCACCTGGCTGGCCCAGCAGAGGCGAGATCCAGTTCATTGACTACAAAGTTCGCTACCGACCTGAACTGGACCTGGTTCTTCAGGGGATCACCTGTAATATTGGAAGCACTGAGAAGGTGCCTCTGCCCTCACTACACTCTTTACAGAGACTCTGTTGTTTCTTCTTCTCGGCCTCAGTCCGTGCATGGGGGTGGGATGGTGATGGGATGTGGCTCCTGGGGACTTGAGCTGCTGGAAAGGAACCAAAGCAGAGTGGGTGATGGTAAGGGCGGGAAGGCCCACCAGACCAAGATGGAGAGCATCTGCCCTGTTTTCTATGTCAGTTGGTCTAAAAAGCTGCTTCCACAGGTTGGGATTGTGGGCCGGACTGGCGCTGGAAAATCCTCCCTCACCAACTGCCTGTTCCGGGTGCTGGAGGCAGCTGGAGGGAAGATCATCATCGATGATGTGGACATAGCAACAATTGGCCTCCATGACCTGCGCAACAACCTCACCATCATCCCTCAGGTGAGCTGATCCCCACCTTTCCACATCCCACTGCTGCATGGCCCCTGCAGGCACTGCATGGCCTCAATGTGTCCCTGGGTGCTGTGGACATGCCAAAGGCCTGTGAGCAGGCTGTCACCACATCCCTTGCCAGTTACAGGCAGTGGTGTGAGCAGGATGTGGCCACACTTGGAGGCCAGGAGCCATTGCCCCTGCTAAATGGCTGTGGTGGGGCTGAACACAGTGCTGTCCCTGGCAGGACCCTGTGCTCTTCACTGGAACCTTGCGCATGAACCTGGACCCCTTGGACCAGTACTCAGACGAGGAGGTCTGGAAGGCCCTGGAGCTGGCTCACCTGAAGACATACGTGCAAGGCCTTCCTGAGGGGCTGGTGCATCTCGTGAGCGAGGGAGGGGAGAACTTGAGGTGAGCAGAGGGGCAGATACAGGCCCAGCTCCCCTCCCTTCTCTAGATCCCAGGGACCAGCCTGGAACAGCAGTCTCCAGCAAAGTGGCTGTCCAGGGATGACGCACAGAAGCTTCTGGGAAGTGAAGATGGAAGAAAATGGCCCGGGAGTCAGGGCTCTTAGGGAGCTAGTGTGAGCCAGCCCTTCTGTGGTGGCCCAGAGAGTAATATGCTGAGGGACACGATACTCAGGGTGGCAGATGGCCAGCAGGGAAAGGCCAGGAACAGTGTTGGGGTCAGAGCAGTCAGACACAGTAGGCTTGCAGAAGGTCTGCAAGTAACTCGGTCTAGTAACTCATGCTCTTCATCTTATCCCAGTGTTGGGCAGAGGCAGCTGGTGTGCCTGGCCCGGGCCCTTCTCCGCAAAGCCAAGATCCTCATCCTGGATGAAGCAACAGCAGCCGTAGATCTGGAAACTGATCATTTAATCCAGACAACAATCAGGAGTGCGTTTGCTGACTGCACTGTCCTGACTATCGCCCATCGCCTCCACACCATCATGGACAGCAACAGGTACCATGTGACAATACTGCGGGGCAAAGGGAACGGGGATCTGGACTCCTAGGATGGGGTGAGAGGTGGATGGCAGCGGAAGCAAGAATGCAGCCAGAGGGGCAGGGGTGGATGCAGAGCCTGGGGCAGTAATACACAGTGGTGAAGAGAACAGAAGGATAGTAAGGATGCCCATGCAGTAGTGATGTCTTTGTGGGAGAAACATTTTTTGAGATCCTTCTTTACAGCAACAGACCATAGAAGCATTTGCTGTTGACACTTTATGTGTGTGACACATAACACAGAGAGGAGGGCCGTGCCCTCACCACTGCTGACAGGAGAACCACAAAAAGTGGCTTAGGAGGAGTGAGGGTTGGTGGGCCTGCAGCGCTGACGCCAGCAGTGCTCTCCACTTGGATCCTGGGAGTTGAGGCCTTCTTGTTCCCTCCTGCCAGGGTGATGGTGCTGCATGCCGGGCAGATTGTGGAATTCGGCAGCCCCGAGGAGCTGCTCATGAAGCAGGGCATCTTCTCCGCGATGGCAAAGGACGCCGGCATCGCCATTGCAGAAACCACCGCCCTGTAGGCAGAGTGCTGCAGAGACCGGGGGTGTGAGACAGCTCCTCCTGCTGCCACTCACCCAGCGGGCGCTGGGGTCTGCCACAGCCAAGCTGCCCAGGAACTGGCCTCTCTGCAGCAGGGAAGGAAAGAAAGTGGCTTCTCTGGCTGTCCAGAGACAGAGCAGCTGGACTTGAGTGAGCTGTTAACCTTGCTACCACATCCTGCCTGCTGTGCACACACGGCTCTGGAGCTGTATAATTTATTCCAGGATAGAGGGGAAAAGCTATCTGCCAAGGCAGGGAGATCATGACCTCCAGTGGGGGTGGTCTTAGTTTTTATACTTCACCGTGCTAGGTGAATTTACCTTAGAGATGCTTTAGCATTATGGAATGAAATTTACAGTTTAATTAAAGAATGAATGTTATAATTTATTTACTTTTTCTGTCTTCCAACTACAAGGCTGATGTCAAGGCACGTAAGTAAGCCTGTTTAGCTTTAAACCTGGCTAGTGCTTGGGTCGGGAGAGCTGCCAACAGAGGTTACACAGAGCTGGGCAGTCCAAATCGAGGGGCACAGCCCTACTCATGCAAGAACACTACTCTGCAAAACCAGGGCTGTCTGCCTGCCTTCCCTGTGACTACTGCTTGCTTTGATTGTATCACAAATGAATGAGACTCTCCCTGAGATTATCACAACCATTTGTGGGGCAGATTTTGGGCTGCAGCTCCAACTGCAAACCTGACAGTGGTGGTGACAAGCTGGAGAGCAGCAGGCACACATCTGTGTACAGCCCTGCTCACACAAAGTATGGTGGTTATTGCTGACAGACCCTTGACACTTTGTTCTTGGGCCAGACCTCCTCATGCAGGGAGCAGGTACCCACTGAGAGTAGGACAAACATTCACCCCACCAGCCCCTACTGCCCTGGAGCCCCAGTCATGTAACACAGCTGGGGAAAGAGGGCAGTGCAATCACTTCATCTTAATAAAGAAGGTTCCTGTGACAGTTTCCTCATGCCTGAGCTGCACCTGGCACAAACACCAAGGCACTAGAATGCTGGACCCCACCAAAAGTGAAATGTTTTTCCTGGCCCTGTAGGGTCTCCATGAAGGCTGCAGCACCTGCCAGACACTCCTCACGCATCTCCCAATACTTGCAAAGGCACCTTTTATACACAAGGGCAAATCTTTATTTGCAGAGCAGCAGTACAGGGGATACAAACATTGCCCCATGAAGGGAACCTCTTCCCTTTAGGACGTGGCAGCAGCAGTTTCACACACCAACCCAGCAAAAGGCACCACCGCCCTCCCAGGGATGATGGTCCTGCCACTCCAGAATATCAGCACATTCTCCAATGCCATGCAGGAAAGCACAGGTGAGGCAACTCTGGTCATAGACCCCAAAAAACAGGCTGGAGGACAGCTTGTGCTTTGCCTTCTGCCCTGCCCCAGCCCAGAGCAGGCAGGTGGGCACATCAGTGCAAAGATGGGTCCTGGGCACAGCCAATACTGTGCTGACAAGGGTATGGTGGTCTGGGCTTCTGGCTCACCTGAAAGATGAGAACCTGATGGCTGCTGGCAGCAGCAGACCTTGGAAAGCCCAAGCCCCTGAGAGACCAAGCACAGGGAGAAGGCACCTTCTGGGGGGCTTTGTTGTGTGGGTTTCAGAGGCCATACCCATCCCAGGCCTGGACCTCAATTACTCCCAGCAAACCTCAGAGCTGCTTCCCCAGGCAATGTGAAAATGTCCCACCCCAGAAACAGGTGAGACCAGGCTCCTGCTGCACAAGGAGCATATTCACAAAGTCTGGGTTGCTTTTAATACTACTTGACTAAAGACAATCTCCAGAAACTCAGCATTAGCCTTCCACAATTTAAATCCACAGCAGCTCCTCAGCCTGAGTCAAGCCTTACCCTTCTGGGCAAGTGACAGCCCCAAGCTCTGCTCTCCTGCTCCTGGCTGGACACAGGAGGCTCAAACACACCTCAGAGGTGAACTCACTCCTGCCCTCACACAAGCTGCTTGCTCCTGCCTACCTGGCCAGCCCACCCTTCTTCCTTCCCTGAAGGGGCAATGGCAGCCAGTGTTTGTGGCCCAGGAGCACTGCACAGCTGTGAGAGGCTATGGTGGTATAGCCTTAAGGGCAAGCAGTGGGGGCTGCAGGGCTGGCCAAGCCTCCCCCAGACCCTAGCAGTCCCAGCAGGAACAAGGCATGGGGTGCAGGCTCTGTCCACTGCCTCACGTGTACTCTGTCTTCCGGATATAACTTGAGGGCACGTAGCCCTGCTTCCCGTGGGCTTCGGCCAGCCACCACTCCTGATTGCCTGTGATGTCCTCAAACTGCAGGATCCTGAGTCTCTGGTTAGCTGACACACTCAGCTCATTGGTGTTTCGGCCTTTGAAGGTGTAGAGAGCGTAGTAGACCTATCAGACAAGGGGAGAGCATCAGTTAGATGGTCACACCACACAGCCCTAATCTCACACTGTATAGGATGTGTGGGCTTTTGTCCTCCCCAGTGACAGCCCTGGCCCCATCCTGGCCTCTGCCCATCCCCATCTGCAGCCTGGTTCTCTGTTGTTGGAAGAAAAGGTCTCATACCCCACCTCCTACATCTTCCTGGTCACTGCCAGGGAGGAGGATGATTCAGTCCCCAGCCAAACAAAGCAGTCAGCCCTTGGCATCCCCAGCCCCATGAGAGTGGCTGAAGACTCACCTGGTTGCCTTCTGACTCGCTGTTCTCCAGGCCTGAGTCTCTGTCCTCCACCGAGGGCATGGGCCTGAGACGTGCTTTGGTGTGGTGCCCGTTGCGAGAGCTGGGGCTGCAGCGGCGCTGAGATGTCACTGTACCAGCCAGTGGGGCTGTCCTGTCACCAGAGCCGAGCTGGGGCAGAGAGGGGGAGTCCACCTCCAGCGGGGGCTGTGGGGACTGGTACACATCTGCCAGGGAGACAGAGTCCTGCAGGGGTTTCTGAGTGAAGGTGACGGCCGCCCCACTGGGGCTGAAGGTCAGGGTGGCGTTGCTTTGGGGAGAGGAGCTGCTGTGCTCCGACTCGTTGGAAGAGTGGCTGCCCACAGAGACGTCCGACTGGCTGCGGCGGGGGTTGTAGGGCTTCAGAAAGGAGCTGTACACAAAGCCTTTTGTCACTGCAGAGAGGGAGAGGAAGGCAGCTCAGACTGGGGCACAGAGGAGGGGACTCACAGCAAGCACCAAAGGGCAGGGAACAGCCACCTACCCCCATTGTCTATGAGCCAGCGATTCTGGCTGCCCATGGGGTCCTTCTTCTTGATGACACCCACAATGTCTCCTTCCAACAGGGAGACATCCAGGTCTTGGGCAGCATTGAAATTCCGGTCTGCCTGGAAGAGACTCTCCGGGGGATAGCGGGCCAGGAGGGCAGCTCGGATGTCATCCGACTGCAGGAAGTAGGTTGGCTGCAGAGGAACAAGGAAGGTGTGAGTGGCTGTCCTGGGCTCTGCAAGCCCTGACACCGGGCAGAGGGAACTCACCAAGCCAACAAGGGGCTGCCGCCGGGCAGACTGCCGTTCCATGCTTTTCCTTTCAAAAGTCTTCTTGGGAGCCACCTGGGACTCTGGGAAGAAGGTGAAGGCCTGGAGCTGCTGGAGGACTCGACTGTGCTCATCCTGGAAGACGGCAATGAGGTTGCCTTCCCTGCCAGACACCTTCAGCAACTGGAACCAGAGCAAAGTCGGAATCCTGGTCAGGTGACAGCTGCTGGGAGAAGTGGCCAAGAGCTACAGCGTAGACCACGGCAGGGGTCTGAGTCCTGCCTGTGACTTGCCCAGGCCCAGGTTTGCAGTCCTGTCTGGACTCAGCTCTAAGTGGTCCTCAAACTTGAGATTCTCCCAGGTGAATGCTCTCCTGCCACTGCTCCAAGAGCCTTCTATACACAATTGCAACATAACCCTGCAATCCCTGCCCTAACACCATCCCACAGGAGCCCTCCACAAGTCACTTGTGGCCTGAAACTGCAGCAGCAGCTTTCCCCACGATGTGACAGGTCCCAGTGAGGCTCAGGGACAAACCCTGCACAGATTAGTGCCGCTCTGAGCCCAGGGCACTGCCTGCGCTGCAGGAACCCACCGACAGCAGGGGTCTGAGCTCCTCCAGGGCCAGGCGCACGAAGTCGCAGTGTGCCTCGGCATAGCCCCGCACGCAGCTGGCAAACAGCTCCTTGGCGAAGCGCAGGAACTTGGGCAGCTCGTCCAGCAGCTGGGCATTGAGGGCCTCGTAGTTGTTGCGGGCTGACTGCAGCTCCTCCAGCGTTCGCTTGTCCTTCAGCTTCTCCGCTCGCTCGGTGCAGTTGTGGAAGTCGAGGAGTTTGTCGAAGCGTTTCTGCACCAGCTTGTGGGGCCCCGCAAACATGCTCAGCAGCTGGCTCAGGGGTGAGCTCACCAGCCGCTCCGTCCGCTCTTTCTGGTGGGCAGAGGCGCAGTGAGAAGGTGAGACAAGGCGCTCTCTCCCACTGTGGATGCCAGCAGCTCACTCTCCAGCACACAACCTCCCCAGGACAGTAGAGTGACTGTCTCCTGGTGGCAGCCACTGGCGCTCCAGAGGCCCCTTCCAACAGCAATTATTCTATAATCTTACATAACTGTGCCAGCTATGGGTAACTCTATGAGAAGTACCTGAACCACTCACATAAAGAGCTGTAGCATTTCAGGTAGGGCTGAAAAAATGTGTATCTAACAAGCACAGTCATAAACTGCCAGGCATCAAAGCCCTCAGGAGGGCAGAGCTAAGCAGGAATGCTCACAGCTCTCCCAGGTTACCCTCCCTGCAGCCTCCCAGGGCCTGACCATCTGCAGCAGACCCCCAGGGTGGGCCTCAAAGGGGCACAGCCTCACTCACAAAGCTGGAGAAGAGCTGGTCGCTGATGAGACGATTCACTTTCTGGAACTGGTCCAAGTCTCCACTCCCCTTCTCCGTGCACAGGTCCCACATGCTCCCTGCTGCCAGTGCCTTCATACAAGCTGACTCCTGCACCAGGGAGACACAGCTGAGCCATGCTTGCGGCCCAGAAGGGGCTCCCAGGGCAGCCCAGACCACCCAGCCCCAACAGAGCTGAGGCAGGAGCTGTGGCCAGAGGCACTGCAGGGACACACCATGCAGACAGGAGGGCAGTGCACGGTGAGCCCCACAGGCTTGGCATCACACCCAGACTGGCTCACCCTGACATGCTGCAGGTAGAGGGAAAGGTCCCGGATGAAGGACTTGATCAGACGCTCCTGCATCCGGAAGTTTTTCTCTGTCTCTTCAAAGGCTTCATCCTTTAGCTGTGAGAGAAAGTGTTTCAAGGGAGGTGATGCAGGACTCAGCATCTCCCAGACTGAAAGATGTGGGGCCCTCCTGCCCCCAAGCTGGACAGCAAGTGGGTGGTTCAGACCCTAAGTTCACTCTGCTTTGCTGGCTTGGATCAGAGCTGCACAGGGGGAAGGGGTGTGGAGGGTCAGCAGATATTTCTGGAGAAGCACTGCAGGGTGTAAATGCACCTGATGCACAGTACCTGGGGTGCAAAGCCTGTCAGATGCTTGAGGTGGCTGCTGACACGGTTGGATTTCTTGATGATAGAGTGGAAGTTGAGCTTGGAGATCTTCTCCATGAGGCTATCCTCATCCCCTTTTCTGTACTTCAGCACTAAAGAGATTGATGTAGAAATCAAAACCCTTGTAAGCACAAACACCCATGTCTCACACTGCCTCATCAACAATCACCTTGTTAGTTCTCCTCTTCTCCAAGCCTCTGTAGTCCCAAGAACCCCACGTGTCATTACAGAATGTCTTGGGTTGGAAGTGACCTAAAAATAATATAGTTCTAACCCCTCTGCCATCTACTAGATGGACAGGGACATCTGTCAGGGACATCTACTAGACCAAGTTGCTCAAAGCCCCATCCAGCCTGGTCTTGAACACTTCCATGGGTGGGGCATCCACAACTTCTGCAGGCAGCCTGATCCAGTGCCTCACCACCCTCACTATAAAGACCTTCTTTTCCTTATATCTAATCTAAATCTAAATCCTCTCAGTTTAAAGCCATTATTCAGTCCTATCACTACATGCCCTTGTAAAATATTTTATCATAACCTCCAGCACTGCGTCACCCATTTGGTTCTTGAGATGCCCTACAGTTTGTAGACAAACCATTCAAGCTCTTCCACAAGATCATGCATAGTGCCAGCATAAAATGACACAGGAGCTGGTGTACAATAGTCCCTGGACAAACAAGTGTCTATATTGCTTCTTTAGCAAATACAAGCAATCACTACAGGCAACCTATGTCACCTCAGCTTCAGTGGGGCTACGAGGAATGACTAAAGTGTAAGATTTGCACGAATCAGGGGCTTCCAAGGGAAAACAGGGAGGGTGGCCAGCAGGTATCAAAGGGAGTAATTTTCTTGCTCTGTTCAGCCCCAGGGAGACTACACTTGGGTACCGTGTCTAGTTTCGGTGCCTGAAAGCCATGAGAGATGTGGGAGAACCACAGCTCCTAATCCACGAGGAGAGCTGGGGTAGCCAGGTGGGCTGGACACGAGGAAGCAGAAGGGGATCTGCTCACAACTAGCAGCTACTTGAAGGGCAGTTACAAAGGCGATGGGGCCAAACTCCTCTGAGCAGTGAGAGTTCCTCCATGACAATGGCTGCCAGGCTCAGTGGCCAGCAGACACCAACCTCAGCACACCCACTCCTGTCTCTCTGTGCCCAGCACTGCCCAGCTCCTCACCCAGGTCCTTCCGGCGCTTGTACTCGTTGATGTTGACGTTGATTTCTTTGACTGCGAGGACAGCAGCCGTGAGTGGTGCCTTATCAGGGTGAGCCTCAGGGGTAGCACTCAGCAGCTCCATCAGCAGCAGTGGGTACCGCATCACCCTCTGCACTGGCTTGATGAGGAAGGAGCCCAGGTTAATGTAGTTTGTGCAACCCCTGGAAAGTCAGGACAAAGGATATGTATCAGGTGTCAGTCCAGCTCTGCCACACGCATTCTGCCCCTCAAACCAGTGCCAACCAGACCCAGAACTCCAATGCCTCTAAATCCACTGTACTCCCTAAATAAAGCCACCCTTATGTGCAAATTCACTGCACTCCTGAACTCCTGGTGCTCTCAGATCAACCCCAGATTCTGCTCCCCACTCACAGCAGATGATACTTCCCAGCCAGGATCCTCCTCATTACCAGACCCACCACGAAATCCCACATAGGCGCAGCCTCACACTTGCCAGAGAGCCACTTGTTTCACATGCTGTTCCACCAACCAACTGCCCAGATCTGTCCCCCAGTGCAGGACAGACTGACTGCAGGACCACATTCACTGCAGGGCTTTCCTGGCTCCTTGGGGCTGAGGGCCCCCAAATCCTGTTTCCTGCCCAAGACCTCTGCTTGCCTCATCACTTGTGCTGCCTACCTGTGCAGCCCACCCACTGCCTCTGCTGCAATTATGCCACAGACACCCTTCTCCTCCCAGTCGTTCTTCCACAAGGCACTGTTAGGGCACCCCAGCAAGCACCCAGCCTGTGGCACAAGGTTAGTTACAAGGGAATGGCCAGACCAACACAGACAGACAAGCAGAGACTAAGAGGAAGTACTCACTTACCATTCACTGTACAGGCTCCTGCCGGCCCAGAGAGTGCCAAAAAGCAAAGAAGAGCAAGGATTAATGGAGTGGCAGGTGTGCAATCCCACAGCCAGTGTCTATGCCCTGCCAGTGAGGCTGCCAAGGCAGTGGGCAGCCCTGTCCTCCCAGAGCAGCCACCAGCACTGCCGGCTCCTGGGTCAGTTACCTCCACAAGTTGGAGCCCTGGCACTTGCTGAGCCAGGCAAAGCAGCTCCGTCCTCAGCAGCTATGGTGGCTCAGGGTTTGGGGAACAGGAGCCCTCAGTCCAGGACATGCCATCTTCTCCATACATTGGTGGCTTTTATGCAGATTTTAAGGGGGTCTACAGGCTTCCCAGCACGTGTGCATTGGGGCAGGGGGCCATCTGAACCCAGAGCCTGGTCAACTCAGTGCCACCATCAGAGCCTCTCCTGTCACCACCTGAACTGCCTAAACACCACTGACAGAGGGGCAGGGATGTTGGAAACTGATCCCCCTATCCCAGTCTGGTGGCTGCCACGGCCAGAGGCTCAAACCTGAGGCTATCCAGCAGGTCCAGAAGTAGTTTCTGCAACTTCTCATCCTTCTCATAGGTTTCCAGCAGTGCGATGGCCTCATCATGGTTCTGGCAATACACCCTGTAGACACTCTCCAGCTCTGCACGCTGTGTCAGGAACACTGGCCCTGCAGACAGCAGCAAAGCAGGACTTCAGTGTCTCCTGGTCCCCAGCTGCCTTCAAAAATAGTGGTGTGTCTCTTGATATGACATTCAGAGTCCCCGTTCCACATGCACAGGTCAAGAAAACAGTGCTACTACAGCAGGACCCCTCCTCATCACCCACCAACACAGACTGCTCCATCAATCCAGGTCTCCCAGGCGGAATAATGGAGACATTGGTCACAGGAGCCACAGAACAAAGGCACAGGCAGCCCAAGGTGTGAAGGGTTCAAGCTGACAGCACTTTGGGGCAAAGGGCCACAGACAGCCACAGGCACTGTGTCTCAGCACAGTGACCTCTGCGGCAACACAGATCTCCTTGGCTTCACTGTTGGACTGGTGAGTGGCAATGGGGACCAGCAGGGAGAAAGCCCAGTCCCAGTGATCCTCTCCCACCATTTAAACTGTTATGCCCTGCAACTAGCAATGCCCATCCCAGCCTTCTGTGAAAAGGTAACAGCAGAATTCGTACCGATGGCATCTGAAGCCTCCAAGGTGGACAGCAGCTGTTTGGAGAAGTTAATTACCATGTGGATGTTTCCAAAAAGGCCCTCAAAGTCTATGTTCTGCATCTAGTGAATGGGAAAAGAGATATCCTGGATGGGGAACATATTCTAGTTAGACTCAACAGCCTCCCCATTGCCCTCCTGCAATCAGTCCTCAGCTTCACAGCAGGCACCTGGTGCAACCTCCTCTCATCACAGTGACTCCTGTACACATTCCCTTGTCCCGCAGTGCACTGAAACTCTCACTCCTTATGTGTCCTTCTTGTTCCTAACAATTCCACTCCTGCCTCTGCTCACCTGGTTTTTTCTTTTCCTCTCACTAAATCTGTCCCCATGCCAAGATCCCCTATCTTATTTCTCCTGTCAATGAATTTAACCTATAACCAAATGAAGAGGCACTTTTCCTGCACCAAAAAAATCAATCTGTGATACTTGCTGCCAGGTCTCTCATTCCCAGCAAGGATGAGGGCTCAGCAGGATCTCAAAGCAGATGGGCTTATTGCAACAAGTGCAGGGAATTGTGGGAACCACCCTCCTCCTCTCGGGATAGCTTTAATTTCCTCTGTGCGTTGCCGTGCTGTGTAGTCATCTCTGAGAACTAAATGGACTCAGTATCCTCACCCCAATCCACCAGTGCTGCACCACAGCTTCCCCTCCTTTCCCAGCTCCTACCTGTGCCTGCTGCAGAGGCACCATGATCCTCTCCACACACATCTCCAGGTCTCTGATATAGTCCCGCTCTGTCTGCAGCAGTTCCTCAATAACCTTGGCCCTCTTCTCCAGCATCCTTTGCTCTGCGCTCTCAGAGGTGGCCGAGGATGGCTCCAGGGATGGTGTCTGGGAGGACAGGAGAGTCATCTCTGCAAGACAGATAAGTGAGATCAGCACGCTCCAGCAAGGATGCAAGGACAGGAGACAAATACAACCTGAACTGCTACACATGTAACCTGTGAGACTGAGAAAACAGGGCTGTTGGGAGTCTAAGGGCTTTCCAGAGGGGCCATCCCCATGGCTGCAAGGAGACCCGGCTGCTCCCACAGCCCATCCTCGCAGCCCCAGGAGCGCCGCAAAGCCCTGGCACCAGCGCGGCGGGCAACAAACCTGCTCCACACGGCCTGCCCTGATGCCGGCCGGGGCCTGGGTCCTCTCCCACCCCGCGGCTCCGGGAAGCTGCGGACACGGAGGGAAGCCCCCGCTGGGCAATGGCGGCCGCCCCTCCCTCAGGCTGGGAACAGGGTCTCCATTCTCCAGGCCCCGGGCATTTCCATCTCAATGGCCGCGGAGGGCCCCGGGCACCGCAACGGTGCTGCCGCCGGCAAAGCCTGGAGCTGGATCCCCGCCAGCGGGGCCGGGCAGGGCCGCCCCGCCCGTAGGGCCCGGGGCTGCGGGCCGCCCTCCTCGGCCCCGTCCAGACCCCCGCGGCCGCCTCTCCTCCTGGTTTTCTGTGCCACCTGCGGCCCCGGGCCGGCCCGGCCCCCTCCCGCTGCCATTGACATTCCATCCCCCCGCAGATTCCTGGGCCCCGCCGCCCTCCGCCCCACCTGCCTGCCTTTAAAGGCTGTGCCCTCGCACCGAAACCACGGGCACAGTGCTCCCCCCGCGCCCGGGAGAGCCCCTCCCCGACCCCCGCCTGGTCACCCCTCTGAGGCCAGGAGCACTCGGGTCTCCCCCATTTCAGCCCCAGCCTGCCTCGGGCACCCCACTTCGTGTCAATGGCTGAGTCCACAAATGCGCCCTCTGCTACGGAGCCCCAGCTGCTCTCCATCAGCGGAGTTTTTTTTAGAGTTGCAGACATGTCCCAGCTCAGACGTTTCTAGGAATGTTTTTGCAGGACAGGCACTTCCAGATCTCGACGTCCCTGACCTCTCCGGTGACAGCGTCAGACCACAGAGGCTCAGCCCTGCTTAATCTCAGGGACACCCAGCAAGGCTTGGGACTTATCCTGGTACCACATCTAGCACCGACTGTGCACAGCCCCAAGAGACCCCTGTGCTCCCAGCCGCTTCTGCCCAGGTGCTGGGCAGGCTGCAAGCAGCCCCCAGCTGTGCTCTGTGGGGTGATGGCAGTACCCAGCACAGCAGCATGAAACATGGGACGGGAAAATTGCTGCCTCAGCCTAAGCATCCTGTCCACCGCTCCACTAGGCCAGGGTCTTCACACTGAAACAAACCGAGAAAGAAAAGACACCCAAGCTCAGACACTGACTCAGCCCATGATTATCTGAAACCATGCCAACCCTTTCGGCCCTTCCCATTGCAGAGCAGCCGTGGCAGAAACCAGGAGCATCAGCACCAAAACAGCGAGTTCTTGCAGCTACCTGGGCTGAGGACCAACCACTGTGCCTCTCTGCAGAAAGAACAACTTCAAAATCATTCCCAGTGCCAGCCTGGCAAATGAGAAACCCAGCTGAAACACAGATGCCCTCAATGTGGGAGGGAAGATATTTGTCTCTCTAAGCTGGCATCTCTGCTGCCCTGCCTTGAAATCTAGCCTGGGGAGAGGCAAAACAACCAGCTCCATGGAGGAGGATTCAGTGACACAAAAAACCAGCACTACATTTAGTAGGCAATCACTGGGAAGAAAAGGCCTCACTGATTCCTACTGGCAAGTATCCTTAAGACTAACCCCATCAGAGCCTGTCTTGGCTTTCCAGCAGTCCCCAGTGATGAACTTTATCAACTCAAAGGTAGCAGGAATCCATAAGGAGGGCCTTGGAGCAGATGCTGGGTTTAACCGGTTTTGCTCTTTGCATTTCCACAGCATCTGCAAAGTCTCAGCAACAGACTGAGCCCTGCTGTGCAAGGTCCTCCACAAACATCCCTGTTTCTAGGGATATCCCTAGAGACAGCACTTGGAGCCTGAACAGGATATGAGCAGAAAAATGTACAGGCAGGACAACTAAACACCAAGATAATACAGCCAGCAGGTCTTTGTGGCTCAGAGAGTTAATGAAGTAACAAAAAATGAATTATTTTAAAGAAGGCATGGCATTTGTTTAGCAGGAGAGCAAGCTCAAGTGGGAAGGCAGCCTGGAAGAAACAGGAAGGTGTTAATTTGCAGTGCAAACAGGTGTGTGAAACCTAGAGGGGGTGGGTGGGAAGAATCTACTTCTATACTACTGCATGGGGTGGGCTGGGAAGAATTTTGAAAATGAAGACAAGCCAAAATCACAGCCAGAAATTACCCATACAGCAGGACTGGGAAAGACAAATGGAAAAGATTCCATTTGCTTTGGTCAAAGAACACAATTTTATATTTAACCCCGGGCAAAATGCCACCATATGAAGTTTTGTACAGGACACCTTGCGAGTTTACTGCACCACCAAACAACCCTGCTGTGCTCCCAGCCTTTGCCATAGCTAAACTGCAGTCACATCATGTCTTTGGCTCCAGCTCTCCAAAACAGAGCTGGGGATGCCCAGCGCTGCTGGCAAATGCAGCAGCTCCCCACGCTCCACCAAGCAAACCCCAGGCAAGTAAATCTAAATCTAGGTCAGGCCCCTACAGAAAGTACCCTGTGGCAAGGATTCAACCCACACTTGTGAGACTGCCAGCTCCGTGACACCCTTCTTTGGCAAGCCTCAAGTCCCTGCCTATGGAAGGGACTGTGCAGGGAAATTAAATCTGTGCAGGGAAATGAAAACCTTCCCTGCACAGATTTTAGACCCACAGTAGTCATCAGCTCAGCCTGGATGACCTGGCACAATGCTGGGTATCAGTTCTACCCACTTACACTGTATCAGTATTTGCATGATTTTGAAAACTCATACAAATTAATTCTCCTCTGGCCTTCTTGGTCTTTCTGAAAATTTCAAGACTCCTTCAAAAACAAGGCTACATTGCAGTCAAGTCTCCTAGAACTCCTGTTGTTTATCGCTAGTCTAGCATCCTCCTTCAGCAATGAACTCAAAAGTTGTCCTACTTCTTTCCAAACACTTACAGCTCAAAATATTCAAATACAGAATTTATTTGTAATATTTGACCAGTATGTATTACTTAGTGTTTGTTTTTGATGCATTTAAAAACTCTCGCTTTTTGTATTTCATACTATCTCTGTTAATTGTCATCAATTTATTCTTTCCTGTTTGTCACACATTCTTCTATGTCTAATAGCAGCTTTCCCTAAATGAGGCTTATTAAGCAGTTAACTAAACCCACCAATTTCACAGCTGTGGATTTTGGTCATCTAGTAAGTATTTTTTAAACACATCTCCATTTTACTCCACAGATTTTCTATTTAGATGTTACCTTTCAATTTGACTCATCATGCCCATCAACTTTGGAGATGCTAAGACATACACCACAGCTTGAATGGGCTTTGTTGGCCTGCAGGAATATGACTCGTATTTTTAATGAAGCCAACAAATTCCAATCCAGTGACAAATTCATGTTTACCCATGACACAGTTGCCAAACAGGCATTCAGAAATACATTTCTAAAACCAATGTTCTTGATCCCAGTTTTCAGAGATTCAGATTCTGTTCTCCTGTTTCTCCTTGCTTTGATGGTCTGAGACAGCCTCCCAGGAGCACCTGCTTTTGAGCTTTGCTAGCACCCCTGCTGGACCCGTGAAAGATCCAACACCAGCTCCTACCCCAGCCCTGCCACTGAGATGTGAAGATGGAGCACACTCCCACCTCTGCCCTTCCTGGGGAGCCTGTGGTTTGCTGTTGCAATCACATAGCTCATCCTGCTCGTCTGAGAAATGCCACTGTCATCGACTTTCTTCCAATTAACAAAAACTTTGAATTGTTATTACCCAACCTCCTAGTGGGAGCACACATGCAATTAGAGGTTTTCCCTGCCCCACTCTGGGAGCAGAGTTGACCCACCAAGACCAGATCCTGCGGCATGCACGTCCACCAGGCTGCAGGGCTCATCCACAGGTCGTCTGCATCGCCCCCCCTCCTCCTCCTCCTCGGGGCTCACCTGGCAGCATCCCGCAGGCTCGGCGGGCAATAACGCGACCTGCAGAGGGACGTGCCGCCCATCAGCGCCCAGGACAGTCCCAGGGATCTCCGGTGAAGCTGCTCCCAGCCGCGAGGCAAGCCCGGCCCCGGGCCCACGGCTCAGCACGGTCAAGCAGTGAGTCAGGACAAAACAAACCAGCTGCAAATATTTGAAGTATGTGGAGGCCAGGAGGGGAGGAGCCACTGCCGACCATGAGAGGGGGGGCGATGAAACTGGGGCAGGGAATAATTAATCTGAGCAAAAGGCTAAACTCGCTGCCAGGAGCAGGATCTGGCTGGGGTGAAAACTCTTACTCCAGACATTGGTAATACACCAGTGAGCTGAACAGGGGCAGAACAGGAATGCTTCTCCAGGGCCGTTGGAGCAGCTTGGTGTCCCAAACATGTCTAATGTGGAGACTGCTTGGCTGGGATGTCTCTGTGCCAGGTAAGACCACAACCATGGCCCCAAACAGCCCCATGGCATTCAGTGTGAGCAGAGGATGATTCCAACCCTTGACACACAAAAAAAAGAGAAGTAATATGATGTTGTAAAAGAGCTAAGGTGCTAAAACTGAGGCAGGGCATCAGCAAAAGCGTGAGCAAAACCAGGATGGACAAAAGAATGAAAGCTGAAAGTTTTTTAAAAGGATGTTTTAAATAGACAATCTAAGAAACATGAAGAGAACAGTACTGAAGAAAAATCTGTCCTGCATCTGTGCTTCAATAAAGACAGCAAATATAAATATAGAAATGAACATAGAAAGGCAGATAATAGATAATAGACACACCAGGAACTCTGAAGCACAGAAAAATGAGAAAAGAAAGACGTCAAGAAAAATCCATGGATGGCAGAATTCAGTTTTCATCTTTTAAATGAGAAATAAAATGCCACTTTATAATGGACCTTTATTTCCATCCAGGACAAAGGAAGCCCTACAATGACACAATCCCACAAGCAGGCAGAGAGAGTGCGATTTTTGGCAAACCTGGCAAAAAGGTATATACAATATATATTATAATACAATGAATTTTCTGCTTATTTCTTTCTAAAAAGAAAACAAACAAACAAACAAAAAACACAAAAAAACCCCCAAAAACCAAGCCAACCAAACAACAACAAAAACAACAACAACAACAAAAAACTCCAAAAAAACAACCCCCACAAAACAAAACAACAACAACAAAAAAACCAGCCTTGAAAATCCACTGCCAGTGGAATGGAGACTATCCAGAAAAGAAGGCTCTTCTAAACAGGTTCTCCAGAGACTGTTTTTAGCTAATCCCACATAATAAAGTAAATGGAAAATCACTGCTGTAATGTAGAGAAATTAAGATCAACTCAACAGGATCACAAATAAAGATGAGGCATATGAGTCACTGAGTGATCCAGGGTACCCTGAGTAAGATGGAATTATTCAAACCAAGCAGGTTTAATGCAGACAAGCACATTAATGTATTAATGGGAACAAGAAACACAGGCACATGCAGGATTGCATTCTGGGCAGTAATTTTTTGGCTTGATCAGACAAAATTCAACAGGAGTTCCCTGAATGTTGCAGAGGAGCACTGGGGTTTTAGACATGGGCACAGGAGCACAGCAAGGTAAACTAGTGCTGACACCCACCCAGAATGCCTCACCCAGCTCTGAAGTCCACTGTTTTAAAAGACTCTGAACTGAAAAATGAGTGAGCATCAGGAAGAATAAACACTTAAAGGTCTTCCTGTGAGTCTTTGACATGGCTATTTTAAGACTCCATTCACTACAAAGAATTGAAGACTGAAAATTTACTTAATTACAGTACCTGCCTGAGAAGAATATGCATCAACTAAAATGCTCTAATTTAGGAGAAAAAGGTTTAGAGCTGAAATGCAACACATTAGCATGCAAAACCTTCAAGAATGATGGTGACTAAGCAGCAAAACTATGACAGGTGGGTTTTCCTGTTGATGTGTCAGGCAGTCACATCTGAGTCTCATCCCAGAAGAGGTGCTCTAACCAAGCAGCTGTCACTCAGTTACACCATAGAGAAATCTGTAACAAGTTTGATAACCCTGCTAAGAAAAGATCATCTCTACTGGCTTGGAAGTATTCAAGGCAGGCTGGATGGGGCCCTGGGCAACCTGATCTAGTGTGTGGCATCCCTGCCCATGGCAGGGCCATTGGAACTAGATAGCCTTCTAGTTCTCTTCCAACCCAAACCATTCTATGATCTCTACTGGGGCTTTAAAGTCCCAAATTCTGTTACTCAGTGGAGGGAGGAGGAACCTGTTAGAGAGGTAAACAGCATTAGAAAAGGTGCCTGGAGCACACACTGAGGGAGAACCAGAGCTGACTTTTTCCTGCCAGCTGCACAGGAGAGTGTTTGCAGCCAAGCACAATGGGAGCTCTTTTAGGGAGGTGATGGTGGGATCTTACATTGAGGCAGCTACAGCAGCAAAGCATTATATGCCAAGGAGGGCTGTTGCTGGTCCAGCACTGTGCCCCAGCAGGGCAAGAGGAGGAAAGTAACAGACAACTGCAGCCAGAAAGAGGCCACAGGATGGGCAGACAGTGTTTGAAATACCTGGAGCTTTCATCTCTCCAGTTCTGCTGTGAAACACTGGGTGCTGATGATGAGGGCATCCTACCCTGCACCTCTCACAGCTACTCCCATGCCCCTGAGCCTGCCACAGTGGAGAAGAATCGTATAATCCTGAAGAGCATAGGCTTTCACTTGGCATCACAGTCTGTCCCTTCAACTCTTGAAAAAGCTGGAGAAGTCAGCCTCCTAATTTGTGGACCATTTCCCATCCCACTCTGTTTCTGGCCTCCTTCTGGCTTCCCTGCTGCCCTTTGGACGTCTTGGCACTGCAAAGCCTCTCCCTTTCCTCACCCTGGGGACACAGCTGAGCAAAGTCCCACTCTTACAGGGTGGACTGAGAGTGCAGAAATGCAGCCACCGGAGCCTGCTTACTCAAATATCTCCAGAGGACAGATTTCATGCTAAGGCAAAGGTAGTCACTGCCTCTAGCTTTGCCATCACTTTTCACACACACTTGCACACACAGAGCTACATGAGACAGATGCTGGCAGAAAGGGAACAGGAACAAACAGGTCTTCAGACACATGGAGGCCTGTCCATCAAGAAGGGCTCCTTCTGTCCCTCTGCCCAGACCCCAGCACCTTGCTGCCACTTCCCCTCCCCCCCACCAATATTCTTGCAACAATAAGCCAAGCTGCACAAATCTGTCTGCTGCTGACTCTGACACAGCCACAGCGTCAATGGAATGATTTCACCCATGCCATGACAGCCTAAGCCTTCCACCGTGGTAATTCTCCAGCTCCAGGGTGCTATTTGATGGGACTGGAGACCTGGAGATGGCTTGGGGACCCAGGACACAGGGCATGCAACTGTTATAGCACAGGCAAGGGACCACTGCAGTACTGAGGGGTGACGACGCAAGACATTCCCGGTGGTGACACAGCCCCCCAACACACAGGTGCCTGAGTACCCTGCCCAGGTGAATTACACCACTCTGAGTATTTGCTCTCTGCATATGTCTGAGTGCTTCAACAGCTTCCTCTATTTCCTGCTTTGTGCTGCCTGTAAACAGCTGCCATACTCATGCTCAGGGTCAGGAATTGGTTCCTACACACAGAATCTATTAATGATGGGTTATAAAGAGGCAGTGGGAATAACCCCAGCATCTCACCCTCTCCCTCATGAGGAACCTCCTCAGGGCCCTGGGAGGGCAGACAAACCAGGGCCACAAGTTTTAGGGTGTACCTAAAACATGCAGGAGCAACAGCAAGGACAGCCTTGAGTCTGTGGCACCTGTGCTTCCCTCCCACCTGGGCCTCCGCAAAATCCCCTTGCAGAGGCTGCACCGAGGGGTGCCGACCATGATGCTAATTTCAGTAAGTCCCAGGGAGGAGCCTCCCTGTGAGAGCCTGGCTGGCTGGCCACCCACGTGTACCAGACTCCCAGTGCTGCCCTGGTGCCAGTGCAGGGTGAAGGCACACCCAAGGGAATTGCCCACCATTTCCCTGTGTACCTTGGTTTTTCTTCCTGGTCTGCACAAACTCGGAGTGCCGCAGGGCACTGGGAGCCGTCCGTCTGTAGAAGCTGTTTCGCTGCAGCACAGAGCCCACCCTGTTTGCTTCCTCGGCCTCCTGCTCCCAGACCTGGCTCCAGTCTGGCCGGCCCGTGCGTACCCTCGAGTGCTCTGCTCCGCTGCTGCTCTTGGCTGGCATCCCAGGCCCTGGGGCTTCTCCTTCCAGCTCCCCACAGCCGCTGGAGTCGACAACGCACGTCTCCGACTGTGTGCAGCAGGTACCTGAGCCCAGGTTCACGCTACCATCTCCCCAGGACCTGACTGCAAATGCAGGAACTTCACAACCTCTGTCTGGATTGCTGTAGTCCGTGACATGGCCTTTGGGCCTCCTGTGCCGTTCAGTGTCTTCTTTGTCTACTTGGTCCCTGATACCTACAAGTGGCCTTTCCTGCTCTCTATATGCCCCAGGGCCTCCATCATCTCTATACCACTTTTCCCCTTCCCTATATACTTGATTGCCTCCATCCTCTCTATACTGCCTTCTCCTCTCCCTGTACTCCCCAGAGTCCCTCCCTTGCCTGTGCCACAGTTCCTTTTTCCTGTAATGTCTTCCATCCTCACTGTAGTCCCTAGGATCTTTATAGTCCTGATACCACCTTCCCCCCTCCCTACAGTCTCCAAGGCCTCTATCCTCTCCATACTGTCTTCCTCTCTCCCTATACTGCCCAGGTACTCTGTCCTCTCTGTTCCGCCCTCCTCTTATCTCAGAACTGCAGTTTCTGTATTGAACACCCTCCCTCTCATACACCCTGTAGTTTCTGTCCACTATATCCTGTCTTTTGCCTTCCCAAACATTGTCTGCTCTCCTGCAGTCCATGTACTCCATCTCTCCCTTCCAAAAACCTCCACAGTCTCCATTCCTGCTCTGTTGGTCCACGGAGATGTCCTCCTGTCTCCTGGAACGCTCCCAGCCATTGTCTGCTCCTCGGCTGCCCGGGTACGGCCTCCTTGTCACCCTGGGTCTGTCGCTGCAGCCAGCCACGTCCTCTCTCCGTACAGCACAACAGTCCTCATATTCCCAGCTGAGGAGCCGCGGTTCCTGTCTCGGATCCTCCATGCAGTGTTTCCTCTAAGGACAGGTGCACATAGTCCTGTGGGGTGTGGTGCAGCGGCCAACTCCCCTCACTCTCTGCTCCCTGAGCCCAACCCCAGGCTGACGCCGCTTCTCCACTCTGCTCCAGCACTCCCGTCCCAAGTGAAACGCGGGTGCTGCTTCCTGAAACCAGCCAGCAAAGGCACGGGCCCAATCGCTGGCAGGCCTGGCCTCCTCCACCTGCTGCCCAAAGTAATCAGTAACCAGCCCCTAGCGAGGAGGGGAGCCAGGCTGGGCAGGCTTCCACCGCCCAAACCGGCTCCGCCGCTTTGCCAAAACCTCTCCGCAGGCAGCTCTGAGGCAGGGAAGAGGGCACTGGAGCATGCAGAGGCCCTGCCCCAAGACCAATGTCCTCAGGGAAGGGAAACAGAGCATGTGTGAGACCACAGGAAGCCACAAAGCAGACGTGGGATACCAGATCTTCTACTAGATCTTCTTCTTTCCACCCCTGATGGCATGGAGGAAACAACGTGGTCTAGAAGAGGCTGGGCTCTGCTCCACACCTTGCTGGGGTAAACTGAGGCCTTCAGGCTGCCCCTGGCTCAACCCCGATGCTGAGCCCATCCTCTTCCCAGTCCTCACCCACAGTCACACAAAGATCAGGAGAGGAGCTGCTCCCTGCAAGACAGACCAGTGCTCACACAGTGCCATGCAGTCACAGCTGCATGGTTCCCTGCTCCAGGGGTAACAGCTGGCCCACCTGCTGACAGGAACAGGCTTCAAGGGATTACTTGGGTTATGGAGTCTGGTGCCAACACACAAAATATGTTTCCAGAAGGCTATAGAAATATGCACTCAAGTAATGCTTCTCACTGCAGGGCACAACATAGTCCCAATTTTCCATGCCAAACACAGAGCTCTTCTAAGAAACCAAGAGACAACCAAAACATGCCCTTGACGGAGAGTGTTAGAGTCTGTAGATGTCATCCATGTCTCAGGTTCTTGCAACACTTGTCAGAAATGCAGGGCCCATGCTCTCAGCTGGTAGAAGACAAAAATAAAACCAATGGACTCTCCTACTCCAACTGCAGGAGGGCAAGTGTTAATCCTGCCCCAGCCTGGTGATCAGTGAAACCCCAGTGTGCTCGTAAGACACACCAAAAAAGCAACCTGATGATTTTAAACATTTACTGTAGAAAAACACATATTTTCTACTCTTCTTTTGGCTTCCCAAAAGATACACTGAGGAGCTAGATTCCCCACTATGAGCTATTCCCCCTGTAAGACTATGCCTGCCCTGCTTCAGTTGCTGGTCAAAGCTTAGTGAGAGCTTTTCTGTCTCCAGTGTCTCCATGTTCCTAACAGTGGTAAGGCAGAGGTCATGCCAGGCATGGCACAAAATTTTGCTGAGCTGATGCAACACCAAATTACTGTTCTGCCTGCTGTGCTAGAGCTGGGCTAGCAAGACATGCTCTCTGGCCATACTCACATGTGCCAGAAGGGACATGGGAGAGCTTGGGTAGGACACTTCTTTATCACAAAGCTAGAGAGGTCTCCTGAATGGGAGAAAAATCCTCCAGGACTACTGAAAGGATACTAGCTCAAGGATGCCTCAGGATAGTGCATTAGTTCTTGCCTAAAACTTCTAGTTCCAGGAACCAACAGGTTCCACAGGATCAGTCCTTTGCCAGGAAGCACTGGAACAGTAGGAGACATTTCCCAGGAAGATCTATCCCATCAGAAATTTCCCTTGAGATTCAGCCTAGATTTTCCTCTTCCTACCTTCAAGTTATTTTATCTAGCTTCAAATACTCTAGGCCTCTTTTCAAGCATCCCTTTGGCACATCACTGACGTGGAGGCTGTTTGTCACCCTGTTTTCCTGGTGTGCCCATATCAGCCTTCATTCCCATGTGCTCTGCCTCAGACATGACTGTGCAGCAAAATGCCTGGGCTTCCCAGGAGCTGATTAAGCAGTGGGAGGATGGAGGCAATGAAGTCAGAGTGAGTAACTCCCAGGCAGGAGTTGGCATTTCGCTCCCTCTCCTGCATGCAGTGCCCACATTTCCTGCATGTCGTGGGTTTCAGTAACAGAACTGCAGTGTCAGAGCTCCTGGGAGAAGCCTGGGAAGGGACTGTGGGAGAAGATGTATGTGATCCCATCTTTCCATTTGTCTACTGTAACATCAAGTGTAACACAATTAATAGCACTGATCTTTACATGGCATCTCCAGGTTTCAGAGACCAAATGTGCTGATATAATAATGGGAAATTCCTCTTTCCTGAGTAACTTTTTTCTGGGGTGCAAGAACAAAAGTCACATTTTCAGCTACAGATATGCCACAACTGTAAGCTCTTTGCTGCTGTTACCAACAGAATAGTCCTGTTTTCTTGTCCTGGACTTCACGGATGGCAGGAGCACAGGGGCAGGCTTTACTTTTTGCCCAATAATCCATCCCACTCCCAGGTCAGGTTCAGTCCCCTTCTGTGCACCCCTTCTCGAATAACAAATCCCCACAGGTCTGTATCAGCACCAGAGCAGAAACCACAAGAAACCCAGTGCCCTGACAGGTTGAGAGCAGTCACAGCACAGATGTCAACTCAAATCTCAACTGCAGGACCACCATCAAGGCCACCCTGGAGTTGCTGCTCACTCCCCTACAGATAAGATGGGATGAAGCAGGGAGATTGGAACTGCAGCAGCAGTGGTTTTGCTTTCCATCATGGACATACTGGGAGTGGATGAGATGAAGGCTCTGGATGTATAATGGGGCTGGAAGAGATGGGAGAGTTGGAAGGAAAAAGGGGTGGGGAAGACCAGGGCAAAGGGATATCCAGAGAAAGACACTGTGATTCTCCAAGGCAAAATCATGATGATTTGTACTGCAACAGTGCTTACAAAACTATCAAAATCAAGAATTGAAGGGTATAAAAGACTGCCTTCAACAGTGTCTGTAAAACAGCAGAGGCACCTGTGCCCCTGAAGCATTCCCCATCCCATGCTGTTGCAGACTCACCTCTCAACTCCTGCAGCTCCATGCTGAGGCTCTCAATGTTGGAGTCACAGAAATCAAGGTTTTCCACGGTCTCTGCTCTCACCAGCTCATCCTGCTGCTCCTCCAGCATCAGGCTTAACTCAGCACGGGTCTTGCTGTACGCCTCCAGATCTCGCTCCACCTCTCCAATTCTAGTCAGCAGGATGGAGCTGGAGGAGGCTGATCCTGCCTGTGTCAAGTCCTCACGTCCCTCCTCCACCCGCTGCTCTGGGGTGCTGGGCTGAAGCTGTGCAGGGGCCACATTTTTCCGCTGGTTGCTGGACGGAGGCCGGGGCGCAGGCCGGGAGGGTTTGACTGAGAAGGACAGGGACCTGCCTTTGGGCACCTGGCCACCCTGCGTGTGCACAGCAGTCATTGCGAGGCTGCTGGGCCGAGGAGGGGGTGGCCTCAGGGCCCTTCTCCTCTCTGCCTGCCTGGAGTGGGACACAGATTCAGGAGACCCACGGACAATGTCCTTCTCAGAGCTGTAGTCCAGGATTGAGAAGTGACGGGAGACCTTGTCCTGCTCCGCACCAGTACTTGACAGACTCTTCTCAAACTGGGCCAGCTGCTCTGTCAGTTTGGAGTCCAGGTCTGTGCAGCCGTCCCCCTGCACTGCAAGAGGACAGCACTCCCCCCAGCTCCCAGCCCGTGTGTCCAGGCTCACCTGGGCAGCTTCTAAGCTGGAACAGGGCTTGGATTTCTCCAGTTTACTGTCCATCCAATTGTCTATGTCCTGGGTCCTGCTCTGGCTCTCCTGAGGCTGGGATGCTGCCCAGCTATTAGGAGATGAAATCGCTTGGCTGCCGCAAGGATTTTGGGAGAAGTGGGGAGCGTGCAAGGGCACAGTGGGGCTGTCACCATCATGCTTAGGGAGGGAGTGAGTTTCTGAGTTTCTGGGGATGGCTGAAATAGTCCCCCCAGGCTCCAGCTCATCTGCTTGGCAAAGCCTCTTGCCCTGTGGGGGAGGCAGCTGAGCAGAGGGGAGAATGCCATTGACTGACTTCATGTGGTTAGAGGGGACCGAGCCCATCGTGCCTTCAGGATCTGGCTCTTGGTGTCCTGTGCTGGGAAAGGCCTGGTGCTGTCTCAAGTCAGTGCCAAGAGCAGCCTCTGACCTCCCTGCCTTGTGAGACAAAATGGTGGCAGGCTCAGAGTATGCAGCCAAGCCATCCTCCTTTTCCCTGCTATCTTTCCCTGGCAAAGGAGGAGTTTCAGAGCCAGTGCTTTCTGGATCTTGACGGATGTTCAATCCACAACTGCCTCCAACCTGCAGATCCCCAGCACTCACCTTTTCTCTGCAAGCCTCAGAGGCTTCCAGCCTCACAAATCTGTGTGGAAAGATGCCACGTTTTCCTCTCAACTCCCCCTCCAGCCAGCCATCCTCCAGAATGCCTACAATCTGAATCCTGTCACCCACATCAAAATCCAGTTCCTCGGACTCCAGGGCTTGGAACTGATAGAGGGCAACACCATAAGTACTCCCTGGCTCCTTGTCATCTTTGGAGGGCACCTCTACTGTCCCATTGGTGTCACAAGTCCCTGTGGGCTCTGGATCCACTGAGGTTCCTGGTGCTCGCAGAGGAGTAAGCAGTTCCACAAAACCCTCTGGGAAGATGCCCCTGCAGCCTCTGAGCTCACCCTCAAACCAGCCAGGCTCTGGGACACCAACAATGTTGATCACATCCCCTTCCCTGAAGTCCAGTTCCTCCTCCAGCTGAGCAGACAGGTCCATCAGGGCTCGGGCTTGGCCCAATGAGTAGGCAGGCACCTCCAGGAGACTGCTCTGGGACGGCTGACGTCTCCGAACTGAAAGGCACAGCTCCCTCACACATGATGAGGGAAAAAAGCCCTTAGAACCCCAGCTGCTTCGGCCCTGGAGCCAGCTGGAGGCCAGGGATCCCCCCAGGATCACCAAGTCTCCTGCAGAGAATGAGACACAACAGTTCAAAACTGCTCTCATTATCGCTTCCTACCTCTTATCCCTGCCTCCCCGTGTTCCCTCCTGACTGTGGGTGAGGACTGGCACTCTCTCAGAGCACAGTGCATGCTGGGGATGCACACAAGCACAGGATGGGATTAAAGCATGAAGTATCAGCAGCCTCTTGTACATCTAAGATACACAGTTTGGCTTCAAGGCCGTGCAGAGGCACCAAAGCTTTCATTCTCCCCCAAATGCAAGTCTAAGATTTCGAGATTAGAGGTCAGTTAAAAGGCAGTTATAAATTTACTATGTTCAGGTGATGCCAATTTTTGGAGTTTCGTAAGTAATGACAGATCATGAGAAACTTGTATCAAAGTGGCAGAAGCCCAGAGGACCATGGTGGATTTGACATGACCCATGTCATGAGGAATTAGGAGATTCGCCTCTTTCTTCTGTCACTCTAGGCAGGGTGCTGTGACTAGGTTCATCCATCCGGAAGGACAGGTGAGGCTTTTGAAGTGCAAAGCAAAGGAAGGGGATGGAGATTACCTCTCTGCAATGACAAGCTCCCTGGCTCTTGAGATGTGAAGTCATTGGTACAAACAAACAGTTTTTCTCCCTGCTTCAAAGGGGGAATATCCACAGGTTCAACAAAGCTGCTAGGAAACTGCCCTAAAAGGAGAATGAGTTGTCAGCAACAAGTCTTTCCTTTGACCCACCACCATCTCCACCCTCCTTCCAGATTTTGGGATCTATTCATCTCTGGCTAAAGGAAAATACCCAATTACCTTGGGTGCCCCAACAGCCTGGTGGAAGAAGAACGAGTTTGGGAGCCAGGAATTCCTGGGGTTTTAAGTACTTAAGAGCTAACAGAGAACAAAAAGCTTTGAGCCCTTGGCTCACTCCAGGCAACCACAGGCTGTGTGCATTACTGGGACTGTGCCATCAGCATGGAGCTTCCAGAAACAGACATACTGGCTTTTCTCAGCCCTTACTGCTTCGTTCCCAATTCAGACCCATGGTGAGGACTAAGAGATGCAGTAGTGCTGGATACAAGAGCAGTGTTTTCTGACTGGGCATATCCAGTCGGTGCTCCTTCCTCCACAGGGCTTGGCCCCTGTGCAGTTTCAGCACAGAATTCAGGCTGCCACACTCAGGCTGCCCCATCTGTGAGTCACAGGCTCTGTCACAGCTTCAGCACTGCTGGGACTCCAGGGACCTTCCCCACTGTCATTCTCTGTATGTTTCACCATGGCACATTTGTTGGGCACCCCATGATACCCATCAGATACTAATTTCAGTCCTGAGAGCACACAACATGGCAGAGCCCACTGCAAAGGCCACTAAAAATGTCTTTCTTATATAATTTGAGGCAAGGGGATATGATGAAGTATGGGCTAGTACCATATCTAGCATTGCCTCTGGTTAACCAAATATTTTCTAATAAAACCTGGAAACACCATATCCTAGACACCCAGAGCTTTGCACTGTGTTTAGGCAATTTGACATTTACTATTCTCTGCTGCTTCCTTCACAGTTTTAACCAACTCTCTTTTTCCTTATCTTAGTTTCCTGCTCTGTACATGGAAACAACATACTGCTGTAAGAAAGGAATTACTGTACATGGAGTTACAGTAATTACTCCACAGAGTAATGAGTACTAGGCTGCAACACCTCCACAGCGTCTATTCTAAAATGCCTTTTCAATTCCCTATCACTTTAACTTAGAAAGCTGGGCAGAAAACTACAACAGCTGTTCCAAGGGAAAGAAGGAATGCAATTGGGTTTTGAGTTAAAGGTCATTAAAAGCATTCAGTTTGACTTCAGCATATTTCTTTCTCTTTGAGCTACAACACACATCTGTTCATTATTCCTTAATAGCTTCATCTTCTGTAGAACAACCTCACCAGTTATGCTGGGAAACAAAACTCTGTTGAAAACTGCACACATAATCCTTGGCCAGTGACTTCAGCAGCACCAGCAGGATCAGGCACATGCTCATTCAATGCCACTTATCAGTCACACGGAGCACAGGAGGGAAGTGCTCCTGTCCACCTTTGTTTCAGACAGTAGACAGCTTGTGGCTGTTAGGAGAGACCAGACTGCTACTACAATAGCAGCCCATCTCCATAGACAGGGATGAAATCAGTCCCACCCTCATGCTGAAGACAGAGGCAGGCTTATGATTTGAAGTGGCCTGGCTTTCATCTCCCCAAGAGCTCACACATCTTCTTAACATCAGGATTAAGATGAGAAAGAGCTGCAGAGACAGCTCTGTGTTTGCAGAAACAAAGACTATGAGACTCTTAGTGTTTCACTAAGAGCATTCTGCTGCTTCAGAGGTTCCTCACACCCCGCTAAAAGTTTAAGAGACTTGCCCAACATTTTCAAGCACCCAGATATTGATGGCAATTTGTGCAGGAAGATGCTTTGAAGCAGAAAAGAGGAAGTGGGGCTGAGTCAGAGGGCTTGCAGGGGACACATGGTCACTGTTGTTCTACCTCCACTGACAAGGTCACTTGGAGTGGTTTCCAGAGTGGATGCATTTCCACTCTCAGTGCATCCGTTTCCTTTCTCCCCTTCCACTGCCACAGCAGGTCAGCACATAAACTAGCCAGGAAATGGGCAGTCTCTCCACAGAGACTGGAACAACCAGTATTGTGAAGCTCCTATCTCCTCGAGAACTGACTCTCCACTAACCTCTCTCAAAAAACACACAAGCTGTCTGAATAGTTGACACAAAGCTGGCAGGAGACCAGTGGCAACTTGCACTCTCAGTCCTAATCAAAGTCCCATGAAAGATTTAGTAAATCAAATCAGGTCCTTCCCCACCCAGGGAAGATGTGCTCATGGAGCAGACATTTAGCTGGCACCTGTATGGACCCAGGTGCAGGCATTTCCAGCTCTTACCTGTGACACCTTCCTTCTTTCCAAGGAGCCAGAACTCATCCACCACAGCCAACACCTCGATGACATCTCCCACGAAGAGGGGCAGCTCTTCAGAGACGCTGGGACAGAAATCAAAGACTGCCCGCACCACGGAGCCAGCCTCCATTGTGCAGGGTCTGAAGGCAGGTCAGTGCCTAAGGCTGAGACAGCAAGAAGTTGGTCAGCACCCAGAAACACCTGAAATTATCACACATAAGCCCAGGAAGTAAAACCCTTCCTGAGCACAGAAGCAGATGTGGGGAGATCCTGTCCTGAGCTTCCTGCCAACCCCTTGCCACGTGCCGCAGGAGCCAAGGGGCTGCAGCAAGGCAGACCCCATGGTATAACCTGCCTTGTCCCACCCCTCTGGCTATCTCTGTAGGATCATGTGTTTGTATTGCAAGAGGGGGGACAAGCAGCAAGAAATTTGGAAGTGAATTCCCGTCAGGAAGGAAGCAAGAGGAGGGGAGGAAGCTCAGCATTTCCCTGACATGTGGGGCACAGCTCAGCCTGACAGGACCTGGTGGGCAGCCAGCACCACGCATTCCCTGGCAGGATGGGCACAGGAATCCCCCTCCCCATGCCACCACTCAGGACCACAGAAACTGCATGCTGAACCAGCACCACAGTTCTGGCCCAGCAAGAGAAGAGGAACAAAGGCCACTCAGGCAAGCTCATGCCACCACCCTCATTCTCAGACCTGACTGGAAATACCCTTTCTGCCTTCTAAGCACCTGGCTCAGACATTCCCTGGGTGGTCTCAACATGGTTCTCAGCAGAAGTCAGACTGAGATGAGGGTGCAGACCCTGTCCATGGCTCTGGGAGCCCAGGCTGAAATTCCTCCTGGCAGGAGCCGTGAAAGCAGGCAAAGATCTCCCCATCAAGGGCTATGTCCTGGACTCCCACTTACTCTGGAAGTGTCTCTTGAGGACATTCTTCTGTAAAATTTCTGCTTTTCAGCCTCATTGTCAAGGAAATACAGTGCACTAAGGCGGCAGCAGTCCTGCAGCTTAAGCTGCTCCTTTGTCTCCTCCCAAGTTCCTCAGGATAGGAACAGAAATGTTCATCCATCCAAAGCAACCAGAAACTTTAAGATTATTCCTCACCTTCACCTCAGACCAGTGAGTTTGCTTTCACCTCCTGACCCACTGCAATTACAGGCACAGGACCTCTCCGCGGTGCTTTCAGAGCCCTGCCCTCTGCGACGCTGGGACATCGGCGTCCTCCCCACCAGCCCCCTCGGCACAGGCTGCTCTCCTCCCACATCACAAGGAGAGCCCCTGGGTCCGTCTGGACACAGCTTCCCTGCCACGGGGCCCGCTCTCCTCGCTTCCCAGAGCGGCTCCAAGCGCACAGCGAGCAGTCCGGCTCCAAGCGCCGCCCAGCCGGTGACACCCGGCCCGTCCCAGCACGGCCTGTCAAACCCCCTGCCCAGCCAAGGGCACAAAGAGCGCAGTGACAACGCAATAAAACACACGGCCCCGCCAAGGGCACCCTTTCTCCATACAGCCACACACAGCCCACCTGAGCCCCGGAGAGTCAGGAAGAGGGGAAGCTAACACAGGAGGAGAAATATGTCCCTGCTAACGAGGTGCAGCCAACTTCCAGTGAGAGTGCCGGTGCGGGATCCAGGCAGGGAAAGGCTTCCTGCTGACGGGACCATTCTGTTTATCCAGCCCGACTCACCTCCTGGGAACAAAGCGGGTTTGTACTCAGCAGGAACAGCTTCCTCATCACGTCTCTCCCCGCCCCCAGCCATTCTGCTGCGGCCAGCACGCTGTGCCCCTGGCCACCCTCACCTCTGCCATCCTGTCTGTCTGTCACTCCTATTGCTCTCCATTGCCTTCCCCATCGCACGTGGGCTCCTTGGGACACAAGCTGTCCCTTTGTCACCAGCTTTGTGCTGGCTGTACAAACAAAGAGCCCAATATCCAGCAGCAGACAGCACTCTGCCACCAAAAAGAGATTAATGGACTGGAGTGAATCAGGAGGACAAAGAGCTGCAGTTCAGGATAGCAGAAACCTACTGAGGCAGAAGGAGTAACAGTATTAAAAACATGACTATGTGGAGCAAGGGAAAAGATGGAAGAGCCTTCAATTAGCTTGAAAATACTAAAGACAAGTAAGGATCGTTGTGCTGTTTGAGGTGGGGTGGCTGGGGCATGCTGCTGCTTGTTCTCACGGGAACGGGAGCAGCAGCAACAGGCACAGCAGCAGCAGCAGCCCCTTGCAGGCACCCAGGCTGCCCTCCACCCCCCAGACAGGCTGCCAGCCGAGCTTGGGCTCCTAGGAATCCTCGCCATACTCTGAATATTCAAACTTCACAGCAGCACTGGCAAAGATGGAAAAAACATATTGCAGGCATAATTGCTGCCTTGGGGGAGTTTCTCCAGGAGCACATGATGGTACAGTGAGATTTCTTGTATGTCTTCTGCCAAAGGGTGTAATGTAAGAATGGGTAGAGGTATGCAAAGATTACAGTATGTGTGCTGCAGACCCAAATCTGGCTTTGCTACAGTCACTGGGGCTGAGAATACAGCCCTGCCACTGATCCTGCCCATGAGAACAGGAGTGTCACTTCCTTTAACACACCTGCAGCTCTGGGGACTCATCATTAGAATGTGCAAGATTTTCCAAGGAGATGAAGATAGAGAGGGACAGGCAGGACTGCAATTGTTCCAGCATGTATATATTAATTACACTTATAATAAACCACTAATGTATTAATGTCCAAAGCATTCCCTGAGAGGCAGCTTGTAAGAAAGCATGAAGCAACTTCTGAGACTGCCAAAAAAAGAATCCCAACAGGCTCATGTTCCCTCAGCAGTACCAAGAAGAGCAAGATCACTCTCTGACTCCATTGGAGTACAGACACCATGCCCCTGTATTTGCAAGTAGTGAATCAGTCTTGTGGAGTTTGCTTGCTCCATGACATGAATTGAACATAAAATATTACGTTTTCCAGGACCTTGGCCTTGTCTTACTCCCTGTAGTGCTGCCTGCCAACATTTTCTACAAACCCCCACCTAGAGAAGGAAGCCTCCCAGCATATTCCAGACTGGAAACTTACTGAGTCCAACTCTTCAGGCTTAATAGTGGACCCGAGCTTCTTCCAGATCCACCCTTGATCTGGTGAAAACAAACATCCAGCAACAGCTCACGCAGAGGCTCCAGAAGGAAAAGCAGATTGCAGGGAGAGCAGGGCTCCGCCTGTGATCCCCTGTGAGTCACAGCTCCTGACAGCTGGCCAAGCACCTCTCACCTCAAGGAAGGGTGATCCTTGCCTGCCAGAGGGAAGCAGGGAGAGCTCTGCCACAAGTGAGCAAATTCTGGGATTTCAGGCTGGCGGAGGTCAGGACTGCGGCTCGCAGGACTCCTGCCCCCGGCCAGCAGCAGACCCGCATCCAAAGAGAGCCTCACTGTGCAAGTATGAAGCCGTGGCGCAGCAGGAACTCGCCCTGCTGAGAACACACAGGCTGTGTCTCACTGCCTGATCCTGCACAAACCAGGTAATGTGTTCCTGGCGCCTGCCTACAGCCTGCCTGGTGCCAGGCTCTGGGCCTGACACAACAGCATTGTGCAGCAAGGCAGAGAGTGGATTCCCAGGGCATTAATCACTCCCCCCAGTCTGCATGCATGCAGGCTCAGCACACACTGACATTACCTTCATGGAAGGCTGCTTATCCCATTTTGCTATTAGCTCTGGAGTGTGTCTGGTCCAGCGTGGGCCGATGGAAGCAGGGACCAGAATGAAATGATAGCTATTAACTCAGTTACAATATTGTTCTGAGATCTTCAGCACAGACTGGGTCAAGTCACAGCAGCCAAGAAAAGGCATTTACATATAGACTCAGACAACTTCTTCTATCCCTCCTCTTCTTGCAGCTGAAATTGCGCAGGCTAAAAAATCCCAAATAACAGACTCACCAGCATCAAATGTAATTGTCAGGCACTTGCTAGAAGTACCACCACTTAGATGGAGGCAGGACTACTAAAGATGCTGAAGCAAGGATTTTAAGCACTTATAAGATAAGGCAGCAATGTGAAGAGGCCATTTAGGCTGATTACAAGAAGTATTAACAGCCCCAGTAAAAAGGGAGACCCAAAGGGTTTGAGGGCAGCTAATCCACTCCTATCCCAAAGCACTGCTCAGACCATGAGATAAAAAAAAGTAACCGATGGATGCCACAAATTAAGCAGCAAGGAAACCAAACTTAACAGGTGCTATTGCCACTTGTTTTTCCACTAAATAATACATTCCAGCTTCTCACTCAAGAAGCAGCACTGTTAGAACTGGCTATGGAGGGTATGAGTGCAGTGTAACTGAAAAACAATCATTTCATCAAACAGACCAAAATATGCTATGTGGGCTTCCACAGGCACACAGGATTTGCATATGAGGGACAAGTGGATCCTTGTCCAGCGGATGTCTCAATCTCTATAAGAACCTTAGAACCTGCATGAGCAATAGACCAGGAATGGTCATATTCCCAGAAATGTACAAAAGACAAGCTTGTCACAAAATGATTATTAAAATTAATACTAAAAATATTAAACAAATGCTGTCAGTGACCTTTTTAAAAATTGAAGAACACCTTGCATTTCTTCTCATACCTCCTTCCACTCATTGTAGCTCAATGCCAATTCACTGAAAACACAATCCACCCCCAGTGACAGAGATACCTCTCAGTTCAGTGCACCCTGCAGCTGCTAGGACTGGCTTTGGCAAGAGATCTGCTGCAGCTCTTGCTGTGCTCTAGGCTGCAGGATTAGTACCCAGCACACAGTGGGAGGAACTAGCAGTTATGCTTGGCTTCTCATACCATTGTGTCAAGAACAGAAGCTTACTAACTACATACTAAGATATTTCTACCTTTTTCCTCTGTTCCTCCCTGTGTTCTCCAAATGTGGACAGCCCTCCTTTCCTCCTTAATACCCCAATGCATCTGCACAGCCTGCACAGTCCTCATTCACACTTCTAGGATAAGACATTACCTGCACCCCAGCATGCCCTGACTGCTCCCACCAGCCTTCAGAGCTGTGGCCATCCACACTCCCTCTCCCTGCTCAGAGCAGCACTTGTTGCTCTGTAAGCTCCCCGAGGTCCCTGCTCGTCTGCACATTCCTGGGTGGATAAACAATACCCCGTTGAGCCAGGCTGCCTGGCCCCCAGCTAGAGATGGTGCCAATGCAGGGACTGCAGCTCCAGCAAATGCAGTGCTGATCCTATGAATCCCAACAGAATGGACAATGCAGCAAGCAAGGCGAACTCCACACTAATGGTGCTGAGGAGAGGAGCCTTCTCTCACCAGCGAAATGCTGCTCACTGCAGCTTCTTGTTAGGACATGCTGCTTGTCTCAGCAGATCCCAAAGAGTCCCCCAGCTGAGCTTCACACAGTGGGAAACATGAGAGTTCTTCTGCACTCCACCTCCTGCCGCCACATGGCTCCCAGGAGGAAGAGGAATCTTTTCATTCTAAAAAGAAATAGCTTCTTTTGCTTTGTCTGTGACCTGATATATCAACAATCATTGATATGAATACATTTTTGGTTGGATCACCGACCCCTCAAGAACCAGGACTATCAAGGAAAGGGCTGCCTAAGCAAGCTCTGGCCTCCCACCACACCTGTGTGGCACAGGAGCTCGGCAGTGTACAAAACAAGTAATTCAAACCACTGCTTCTCTCCAGGTGGGCTCTGGCTGTCAGTGTTCTCAGCTGCTCTGTTGCAGGATGTGGCTCAGGGCAGGCTGGTGGTGTCTGTGTGGGTTAAAAGTGGCGTGGCAAGGAAGCAAGAGGAGCTCGTGCTGAGCCAGACGGCAAGCAAATGAAAGTCATCTGGAAACTAGAGCAGGGCATCAATTTTTAATGCGAAGCAGAACACCTTGCCACAACATGTGAGCAAAATGACTGTGATGGATATTTAATCTCTGGCATGGGGTCCCAAGCATGCAAAGGCCAAAACACCATCTTGGGAGACAAGTTTCCCAAATTCTGTATGCTGTGGTGGCACACACCTTACAGACTGTGTTACGAAGTCCTGTCTTCTCCCACCCCAAGGTACGTGCTTGTGTCTCTTCCCAGTTTTGCAGACAGGCTAAAATGATACAACTGAGAATAAGGAACAGAAAAAACCCCAAGAGCAGAATCACCATTGCTGTGCAGTACCTGTGGCGGGGCTACAGGTGCTAAGTAGCATACAATTACAAAATTAGTCATTACACCTTGAGTACATATCCAAAACAAGTTGAACTGGGGCTACAAGGACATCCCTTAACACTGTAGCACTTGATTTTGCACCCTGAACCATGTTCTTCAAGATAACTTTTGGACAGAAGCCCACTATGATGCTTTGCTTGCTGGGTGGGGATCCAGAAATCTGGAAGTTACTTGAGTTTGACTTGGAAACTCTGTTCTTTGCTCGCCACCATTCTAGTTCTGTACTGTATCTCCAAGGAACCTCAATCCCCAGCAGGGGCTCTGCTACTACCTGGACCTTTTCCTTTGAGTCCCTAGGTGCTCCAGAGAAGGAAGCAATAAAATTTATCTCCCAACAGAAAGGTTCTAAAAATAAGACAAAGTAAAAACTGTGTCACTCAGAAGTGGAGCTGAGTAATGTGATTAGAAATATACTTTTGCTGGAGGTTGAGGGGAAATTATCAGTTAAGGCAGTGAAGTGCTAAGGTAAGCACAGGTCAGGCCGTCCCACCTAAGCTTACATCACCACTGTCACAAAGTCCATCTGAGGTCACCCATTGCAGAGACACCTCAACTGCACTCAGAACCCCAAGAGGTCACACAGCCCTGGCTCCCAGGAACAGCTGGCAGAGGTGGTGCTCTGTAAAGCTCTGAGAATCACTCCTTTCATCTGCCCCTACTGCTCAGCTCCTCCCATCCCATTATCAACAGTGCTTTAAAACTGTTGTATGTTCAAGCTAGTTTTTAATGTCACTGCTAATTCTAAGCAGAGCAGCTGGAGAGACAACTGAAACCTTTGGCCCTGACAGAACAGAGGATCTCACGAACAGAAAGCAGAGGCCAGCTCAGAGACGTGGGCACTCCCGGCACTGTGGAGGCCTCGCACACAAGCAGGACACATTTAGACACTGCCCAGCACGACTCACAGCCAGAGTGAGTCAAGATGAGGGGGATGATGGTGACGTCTTGTAGCACGGTACAGAGGCTGTATTTGGCAAAGCATCTGCAAAACTGCAAATTCTGTATCTATGAACTCTTTCAGATGAAGAGATAAAATCTCAGTGGAAGCAAAGGAGAGAACGGCAGAAGCAAGGGGAAAGCAAGCCTTTTCAGAAGAAACTGGAAGTTGTGGAATCACGACAAATGTCAAAGCATACGTTTATGCTTATGACACAACTAGAGGCTTCCTAGGTACTACGGCAAGGAGAATAAGATATGAAAGGCCAGAAGTGGAGAGAGAATTTCAAACAACAGGAACAGCAGCAGAGATGTTTGAACACAAAGGCCAAATTGCATCAAGGATACGATCAGATGAGGTACTACTTAAGGTCAGCAAAGGGACAGCAGAGGAGCAGCAGCTGACTCTCAGAGCATGCTGAGGGTGACCCAGGCCTACTGAGTGGAGGGCCACTGGAGGAGACACCTCCAGTTCATCTCTGATAAGTACAAGGCAGTAGGACCAGGCTGCCAGCGCTGCAAGAGGGATTTGTGTTTGCAAGAGTGAACACATACAGGGAATTCTTTTAAGTTTCTCTTCTCAGGCTGCCTTGAACCGAGTGAATGCCTTCGGAGCACCTGGAAAAGGCACAGTGCTGCAGCCTTGAGCTTCTGTTCTCTGTGTACAACCACTTGTGCCACCCTCACGGGTGCAGCAACTCCAGACTCCCAGTGCCAAACCGCTGTGGGATGGCCACGTAATTTCTAAAGGGCCAGGTGCTCTCCTGCAACAAGCTGTCCAGGCAACGCCAGCTACCATCAGCTGCCTGCCTGACGGTGACAACCCGGGTTACCACTGCCTGAACAGACGCGGCTTGAGAGACCACAATGCCAACGTGCAATGTGGGGAGCAGGCGGGCGGCTCCCGCTGTACCGCACAGCTGCTCCACAATGCCCAGGTGCCCGAAGTGCTCCCAGGGCAGCGTGGGTGCAGTGGGACGGGGCACAGCGAGTCCCCAGCTGGGGACGCAGGGCTGGAGGGCCACACGNCGCCCGGCCGCCTCCGCCCGGCCCGGCCCGGCGTGGTGCCGCCGGGAGGGCGGAGCTGCTCCGCGGGGCTGGCCCGCAGCCTGGGGAGCCCGGGGCCCCCGGTGACGTGGGGACTTGGCCCTGTGCAGCACCGCGCGGCCCCAGGCTGCGAGGCGTTTCTCCCCGGCGGCCCACGGGGCCGGCGCGCCGCCGGACACAGCGCCCAGCCGGGTGCCCGCGCCGGGACGTGCGGTGCAGCCACCCCCGTAGCCTCCGGGCTGGGCACGGCACTCGTGCGCCGTGCACCGGGCTAGGCTGCTGGCAGAGCACCCGGGAGCCCGGCGCGGAGCACGGCAGGCTGCGCAAACCCTCTTCTGCTTCCCCACAGCGCGCTGCCGCCTCGCACACTCTGCCGGGGCTCCCCTTCCCCGCTGCTGCCTTGTGGGAATCTCGCTGCCTTCTCGGCTTTGGCTTTGGCAGCAACTGACGAGTGCATCTACACTGTCCATCTGGTGCAGTCTCAGCTTTGCCGCTAGCAGCCTCCTTGGCCGCTTAGATACATTGTAAGATCATGCCAAAGCATTAAGATGGAGAAAAACAAATAGTTCCCTAGCAGAAATCCATGACAGAGAGGGCCAGTTTGTGCATCACAGAGGATCTGGCATACCAAGTATAGTAGGTCCCGCGCTGGATTTCCTGGCAGGCTAAAAAAAGCCTCCATGCCCCAAGGGATACCATCCCTCAGCAACACGTTGTAAAGCCCGGAGTCTCTAAGTCCCCCTGAGCAGTTACCACTGTTTGGCACTTGTTTGTGCATTTAGCTACACTTCTCCATAGTAACCACACAGTTCTCAGCTTGACTTGCCACCAGCCAGGAGCGTGTGAGCGGAACGCGTCGCACGCTGGCTCTCAGAGTCGTGTTGGTACGTGCACAGGCTGGGTGCTGATTCCCGTCTGTTCTCCTCAGGTGGGGACCCACACTGCTGCCATGGCACGATGCTGTGGGCAGGAGGCCTGAAGCTGCACAGGTGCTTTATTCCCTGCAGGTGTGGATGCTTGTAGACTGTTTTACTGGTGCTAAGAATGGACATCAGCCCCTACCACAGGGATCTAGATGTCCTCTGACCCAAAATTTCTGTTGTTCTTGCCTGCCAAAGAAGGTTTTGAGCGTTTTTCATCATCCCAATCCCTCCTGCAGCTTTTCAGGTCACGGCCATGACCAACTCTCCTCTGCTGACATACCCATCCAACCTGCTTAATTTCTCTTTGAGTTCACTTATTTGTATTTTCCCTTTTCTGCGTCCTCCATGCCAGATACAGAAGTGAGAAGGCATTGCATGCAGAGTTCTATCTGCCCTCCTGGTTCTTCCAAGACGCTCACAGTTCTGCTTATAAGGATTTTGGTTAATTTTCCTGGGCCTGGCTTCACTATGTTTAAATGTTTTTCCAGTGTCTGCATATATTTCTGGTCCTTTCATCTCAGGAAGAGTAATAGAGAATGGAAGAAGGTTTGGAGGCAGGTGGTAAAGACGCTCGGAGACATGGAAACAGACTGTACAGTGAAAAACTGTAGGCTGGGACTCTTCAGCTTGGAAGAAGGACACGTGGTGGGGAAGAGGTCTACAAAATCATGAGTGGCCCACAGAAGATGGGGAGGATTGACTGTTTGCTGTGTCTTCTGACACAAACCTGTCAACTGTTTTTGCCTTGACTGAAGCCTCAAAAGCGTAAGAAATCCCTGTCTGGCAGATGTTACGTCCAAAGGTTGTGCCCTTTTTAGCCCACGCTTCTTGCAACACCCAGGGCGAAGCTCATGGCAAGCCTTTGAGGGGTGCACTTAAAAATCCTGCCTCAGAAACATTTTGTAACCATGTTTTCACGTGGAGAGCTCAGCCACGGCCAAGTGGAGCTTTACCAAATTGTTCAACACAAAAATATTCAGAGCTGGGAGGAGAATGAGCTGGACAAATCCCAGCCCAGAGAGAGACACCTCCAGAGGGTTGTATCTTTCAGGAACCCACGTTTTCTAGGACCACAAGAGGGCAACATGAGAGCACCCTGCAGCCAGCAGGCTCAGCGAGAGACCTGTGATACTGCTGGGATGCAGGTGACATGGGCAGCTCCCAGCATCACCCTGTCCAGAGAGCACCCAGCTGAGTTGGCCAGCTGCAGGCTGCTCCCTGGGAGCTCTTTCCTTACTCTCAGCTTCTCACACATCCTCAGAAGTCAGCAGTCAGCTCAGCCAGCAGAGTGCTGTAGTTGGGGGCAGCAATATCTTCCTGCACATGGGCCAGACACTTGGTGACAGCAGACCCTTCTAAGTGCTGCATGTGGCCAGGCCGTGGGATGCAGGGTGCTCTCCCTCATCCTGCCTGCATGTCCACCACAGAATCCCTTGGGTGAATGTGCACTGACATGTGGCTTCCAACAGGAGGGTCCAGCATCTGCAGTGAAGCTGCTGGGCTTGGCCAGTGGAAGAGGTGTTAAACTGTACAGAAGCTGGAGCATCTCAGCCTTGCCATACCCTTTCATTTCCTTCTGCCTCAGAAAAAAAAAGAAAAAAAGAAGAAAAAGAAAAAAAAAAGAAGAATTGCAGTTCAGCTTTGGCTGTGATTGCTGAACTGGCCAGTGTCTCCAGCTCCTACTGGTTTCAGCAGACCAAAATCACTCACAGCCACTATTAAGAGCATTACCATTCTGGGCACTTTTTTGCAACAGCCTGTATAATTAACCTGCAAGGGACAGCTTCCTCTGCCTTTATAAGAAAAGGCACGACAGAGAAAGAGCTTCTGTTAGCAGGCAGAGCTACAAGAGTGTGTGTGTCCTGCTAATGCTGGAAATGCCACCAGCATCTTGTAGCAGACAGAGGAGGATGTGACGGTGAGGAGTGAAGTGCAGAACATTGCTTCTGCAGTACGGTGGTACAGGTTGCTCACAAGAAATGAAGGGATGTTCACAAAAGAAGGGAAGCAAAGGAATGTTTGGGGGACACTTTTTTTACAGGCTTTAGACAGGGAGCATACAATCAATGGCTGTATGGTGGAGATTGGGATAACAACCCAAGGAAAAAAAAATCACTGGGGCATACTGTTTACCCCTCTGGAGTTATTTATTTTCAAAGAAGAATGCTAGAAAGGTTTTGCCTGCTTAAGATATTTTTACCACGGAAATAACTAGCTTTGTTTCTGCTCTTGCTTCCACTCCAAACCTGCCCACACAGCCTAAGCAGCATTTTAAATCTCACATTGTAGTACCCTGGCTCACTGAACTATGGATCCTTTCTCTCCTATCCCAATTAAAACTCGCACAGCTTATGCTGTACCTGCACAGCACACCGCTGGCATCAAGTATCCACACTTCCTTATTGCATATTGAACCAAGGTTCAGGGTATTTGTCTCAAAGGAACACCCAAATAACCTGGCTTGGACTTCTACTCATCACCACTTGTCAGATCTCACCTAGTTGCTTCTGTGCTCAGATAATAGTTTGGGCTGGATAGAGCAGACCCCTCAGCAAGTCATCTGGTTTGGGTCTAAAGACTTAAGGAGACAGGACACTTGGCCTTTGCCAGCATATAATTTCAGCCTATCTGACTACAAATAATCCAAACCAGCTACTAGAAAGTCCCATCTACACATCAAGATCAGAAGATCTTGAACCACCACATCCTAGAGTTACCAGTCAGCAATAGCTGTGCTGTGTGTGGTTCAAGGTGTGTTCAGAGCTGCTCACGTCACTGCCTGCTTTAAAACTGACCTTCCCCAACTTTGGGGTCTGCAGGCAGCAAGTGTCTTTACCTGAGGGAGAAGCATGGCACTTGCACCCAGAGGACTAATGTTCATGTGCCCAGTTTGTGAGTGCAGCTTACACCAAGCTTACACCATTCATTATCCCTGGTATACACTAGTGGTATTTCATGTGGGCTGTAACAACAGTCCAGGAGTAAAGGGAGCAGAGCTCTCTGAACTCAGCACACACAGAGACACTGCCCAGGGAACCATAGCCCAGGCACATTTTGTTGTGAATGACTTCACAATTTGCTCAGGGATTAAATACTTCCTTGTTTAATAATTTGGGCTAGTTTTCATGCTGGACTGTTGGTAAGTTCACTGGCCGGAGTCATCAGCCAGGCCTCATGTAAACGGCTTCCCCAGCTCCCAGCCAAATGAGCTGTCCTCATCTTTGGGTCCCCCGGCGGGTGGCTCTTGGCACGACCTTCTTCTGAAGGGCTTTGTTGTTCATACGTGTACCTGAGGCTTTACGCTCTGCAGGCTTCCTCACCACTTCTTGTTTGAGCTGGAAATGCACCTGGCGAAAGAACAAAGATAACTGCATTTAACACCGTGTGTGTGTGTGTGTGTGTGTGTGTGTGTGTGTGTGTGTGTGTGTGCGCTCTGCTGGCTCAGGGGCCTGCAGGACCTGTCTCTGCCACTTGCGTTCAAAGCTGACTCTGGGACCAAGTCAAACAATAAGGGGTCTCAGCCATTGTTTAAGGAACTCAGTTCTTAAAGCAGCTGTAAATTTTTTTCCTCCTGTGGAAAATGTACTAACAATGAACTATGTTTCTTATGCAGAGTTGCTCCTGCGAAAATGCATGTCCTAGGATGGTTTGGAAGATGAGCTGTGAATGGCAAGGGACTGAGCTATGTTCTTTATTCTCCTTTTCTCACCGGAGAGTAGAGACATAGCATTGCTTTGCATCTCTGTGAGTATTTAATACACAGGATGGTTTAGGACAGACAGTTCTTATTCAATTGCATCTTGTTAGCTTAATCAGTCTTTCAGCAACCACTGCTGCCAGTGGACCCAGGCAAAAAAATTCTGGGAGAGAAACCTCCATCCACTACAGCCACACAAGTAGGTACAAGAGGCAGAAGGGGACTGAGAGTGTGCAAAACACAGCATAAGATAAATGGGGAATGGGGAGGCCATACAGAAAGGTGAAACTGGAATGGGGCTTCTTGGGGGAGGGATGGGGTGAACAGTGAGTATGGGAGGTGTTGCAGAAATAGGAACAGGAGGGCTGCTGTGAGAAGAGATATGCAAAAATCAGACCATCAGGGAACAAATCAATCTTCTACAGTAACACCGTAAAAAGAAAATCTGTTTTAAAAAGGAAACCCAAAGAGTTGGGTGCTTAACCTAGCAAAACAAAGGACTGGGCTTGACAGCTCCCTATAAATATACCAGGGAATAAACACCAGGGAAGAAAAGGAGCTATATAAAGCACAACATTGGCATAAGAACAAATAGGCATAAACTGACCATAAATAAATTTAGTACAAAAATTAGAAGGTTTCTAATCCTGAGAAGAGGGCAGCTCTGGAAGAACGTCAGAAGCTGGGCAGAGTGGGATGAAGCGATGGAAGGTGGGAGAACAACCACAGTGTATTTCCAGCAGAGCCTGACCAGTGCACATACAAAGCAAATGATGTGCCAGGATGCCGCAGGGGAGGGTCCTGCTGTTCCTTTGAGGAGCCTGCATCTGTGGTTCCACCATGTTCACAAGGCAACAGCAGGGGCAGGGATCACCACCCACTGTTTGTACAACCAATTTCTAGTTGTCCAGCCAGCCCTCAGGAAGGCACTGTAGGAGACACACCAGTGTCAGGAGCACTTCATTTCCTGAAGGTGCTTGGCTATTCTTTGTTGGCACTCAGTTCCCATTTGTCTTCAGTGCTCTCAGCAAAAAGAAAGGCAGACTTCAGCCTCTTGCTGTGAGTTTGATAACATGTTTGGTCCCAGGCAGAATGCAGATGATAGCAGAGTGCTGAAACCCACAAAGCTGGGGGGAATAACTGAACCACAGGGAACAGATGCTGTCTCTGCATCATCTCATCCTGGAGAGTGAAGAGGATGGAGGGGGAGCTGAAGAGCAGCAGGACACAGGAGCTGATATGGCAGCCCAGTGCAGCTGCAAGGCCTCAGTAAGGAATTGAAAGGCACATGGCATTGTCTTCACTCTGTTCCCTGCTGTGAGCTGTGTGGACCCTTGTCTGCCAAAACAGATAACCTACAGCCACTGCAAATGCTCTATATCATATCTCCTTTCTCTGCTGCTCACTAGACATCCCCCACCACATTTCTTTCTCCCTGGGGTGAAGATATTTTGAGAAACCCTGGTGACTATGCAGCCTGACTCACCAATGAAGGTGCAGCTGGGCCCACTGTTGTTGTGACTGTCAGGGGTTGGTACCCCTCTGCAGAGGCGGTGACAGTGTAAGTGCCAGGCAGCAGCAGCCGGAAATAATCCCCCATATCACCTGGAACACAAGGTAGGAAAAGAAAGTACTCAGGATGCTCAGGGAGCAAAGCAAAAGACACACAGTAATTCTCGCTGAGTTACTTCCTCTAGGATGTGTAGCCTTCAAAACCCAGATTTTTTTTTCCCAAATTTGCTGGCTACCGCAAGGCTGGATTCACATTGGTACACTGCAAGTGATGTCTCATTAGTGCCACGGAGGAGAGGTCAGTCTGCAAGTAAAAGTCAAATGAAAGGGGGACTGTACAGCAGCATTGGTTGTGCCTGTGCAAAGCTGAGCACTCACCAGTCAGATGACAGCAGACCTAAGGACAAGCACAGCTCCAGTCTGACTCCTTATGCAAAGCACAACCTAATTCCTGCCACACACAATTTTGCCACGTTTCGGTTAGCAGGTTTTAGTTGCTCATTAACTCAGCTGCTCCCTGATTCCCTGTATAAGAAAGCCCCAGGAGCACTTTGACAGAGGGTACTCTGGTGTGTTTAGGGACAGGAGACAGCCAACACTGAGGTAACACCACATTACGGATTACTTCAGAAATCCTAGTATAGTCCCATCTATGTAACTGGACAGGTATTGCAAATTGCTTCAGGGTGGATCTGGGAGCACACCTTCACCTGAATGTGGCAGAGCCCTGGCAGTTAGGCTGTGAAATATCTATCCTTGGGGTCAGTGAGAATTGGCTGGAGGGAGCAGTGGCTGATCAGAGCCAATGCTGTGGACAATCTTGCTCCAAGCTGGACAGGAGACTTCAGAAGGCCCTTGGCAGCCAGCTCTTCCATGATTCTGTGATTTCCTCCACAGTACCCTTTCCTATACAGGTTGGCATAATAAGTGCCAAATATTAGTGTTACTGACTCACAGACCTATAGCCAGGGGGAGCTTTAATGACTTCACAGTCTGACCTCTGGAGAGCTGTAATATCTGCTATTTTCTGCAGGCAGTCTGTAATGTTTGGTCTGCTTGGAGGAGGGTGTTAATGAAAAGGAGGTTAAAATTGGCCCGCAATGGAGAAACAACCACAACTTGGATAATGTAAAGTGGCACTTCATTCTCAGTCTAAAGCTGTCTGGTGTGAACTTTCAATTTTTCATCTTATTCTTTCCTTTTTCATCTTGTTCTTTGCTATATTCTGTTTCAGCTCTTTGCAGACACTTACAGGCTTGAGCAGATTATCCCCTCAATTGTCCCTCCCAGATAAAATTGGAGCTGAGGTCCTGAAGTCCTTTACAGTAAGATTTGCCTGCCAGTTCTCGCCTATGTCTTTCCTAGGCTTTCCTAAGCCCACCCTGGTCAAGGATAAAGATAAGCCATATTTCTCCCAGCTAGTGTCTTTGGGAAGCAAACCATGATGGCCTCCCATATTATAGCCTGGCCTGCTAGCTTCACTCACACATTCAGACACGTAAGCGGATTGACAACCCACCAGAGGTGATGTCATGGCTGATTCCCTGGACAGAAATCACTGCTCCTGCAATGCCATTGTTGTTCTCATCTGACACCATCCCTTTGATGCCCTGGTGAACCTGCAGGGAGGGAGACAGACTGATGGGTCAAGGCCCCTCCTTTGCTCAAGAGGGTATTGCCAGGCAGGGCAGAGCTTTGGGGACAACCCTACCTTTCTCTGTGCCCTTGGTGATCCTGGTTGTCCCCAACCAGAGCCAGTCTAGGACACAACAGCTTCCCCAAAGGCCACCAAGAGCACCCCATGATCTCCATAACCAACTCCCTTCCACTCCAGGTGCCTACTGGTCCCCTACCACCAGGGCCCATGGGCAGAAGAAGGGTGTAGGTCTCAGAACTGTCCCTTTACCTCTTCAATGAAAGCAACAAGGGCCTCCCGATTGGCCATCCACTGCCTCTCCAGGTCCTCCTCAGGGGGAAACTTATTGCAGCTTAGCTCCAGGGTGATTTCAAAGCAGTTGGTGTAGAGGTAATTGAAGTCCTGCATACCTGGAAGAGAAAAATAGCCTATGGCCAGGGCATGATTCCTTTCCTATTCCTATGTCCCAGTCATCCTGGCCTGTCTTTCTTTGACCAGAACCATCTCATTCTCCTTCTCTGCACCACAGGCACAGCCTCCTCCCTGCAGGACAGTGCAACTAGAGCCTTCTCCACCCATGCAGCCCTCTCCTTGTAGCTGCCAACTCTCTCTTTCAGCTGGATCATTCATCCACCTGCCTTCAGAAGCCCAGGGAGGTTGGGTACCACAGGGGCCTATATATCTCTTCCAGTTCCTCTTCAATCTTTTGTCTAGTCTTATGTGTTGATTCTTCAGTTTCCTCATCGTGCCTTTTTTAATAAGATTTTTCAGGAACCAGCAGCTGCCTTCCCTTTGGTCACAGTTTTGGGTTTTGATGGAATTACACTGTAGGATTTTCAAATACACTAACAGATTAATGTTTCTTTTGTCTAGAAGCATATAGGATGAAGGTCTCTACAGACCTTGGCTATTTCTGTGGCTCTTTCCCAAGCCATTTCCTGGTCTGAGATACAAACACCAGAATGGTGTCTAGTAATGGGCACAATCCTATTGTCACAGTCCTTCCCCAACCCATCCTGTCCTCAGGTTTCTTGTCTATCCCTTCACCTCTTTTTGCTATGGGGGGTGTTCATTGGCCCAGCCCTTACCTTTGCTGAGCGAGTACCAGGATGCCCCATTTGTGATGCCATCAGCGAAGTAGTCCCCACAGTTCCAGCCCCGGTGCATCCAGCTGTGGGCATATGAGTAGGTCTTGGCCAGCTGGAGGGAGAGCAGCCAGTGGTCACTGCTCCAGCCCCGCACGGCTGGAGAACCTGCCTGGCTCTGGACAAAACACGCTCCCTCCTTTGCTGAGGAGCATGGGAGGGAAGTCAGGCAGGAGAGAGTTCCTGCATTTTACTGCCACAAAATACAACACGAGGTGCCCAGGACCTCTACAAGACATAGGCAGATGCAGGAAGAGCAGTTATCTGGCAAGCTGGAAACTTGTAGATGGCACATGCGGCTTCTGCCCTGCTCGTGCTGAGAAGAGAGGAAGCAGAGGGTACTGGACCTGTGCAGGGACACTTGGACCCACATAGCAAATGGCATGAACAGGGGGAAAAGATTTATGGAGAAAAGTAACCTGTATCAGTCCTGGCAAATACTAGACACATATCAGGAGAATTGGATTAGGAAAGAGTTTGGGCAACTTCTGGTTCTAGCAACAACTTGTTTGTTGCCCTTATTAAGATTACTGTTTATTTTTAGACATGAAGGCATGGCTAAAACTGGGCTGCTGCATCTAAAGCCAGTCCTTTGTGTAAGATACAGTTTAAGAGAGACTGGCATTTGCATTTTCTAAGGCAAACTTTATACCCTTGTATTATGGTTCAGATTCCAGTGTAATATCATTCTGTCAGCAGGAAAACAGTTACTTCTCTACATTTCTGAGTCCTGAGGCCATGTGGGTATCATTAGCCTACGCCCCAGACTGCAGCCTCTTTACATCTGTGTCTGAGCACAGCCGTGATCCCAGGAGGCCCCAACAAGCCCCTGCAGATTCTGCTTCCAGAGAAGGCTGAACTCCAGCTTGGACTTATTTTTCTCATTAACTGTTCTGATGCGGACTTACTTTTTTTCTTGTGCTGAGTATTTCCTAATGGAAGCAGTGGCTGAAGTCATTGTTTTCGGGGATAAAGAAGAAAAACCACGAGCTTCAGCTAGCACTAACAGGATCAACAGCACGGACTGATGCATTCCCTGATGTCTGCTTATGCTCCTGGAGCTCGTGCTGTTTGCTGTAGTTCCTGTTCTTCACCATCCATAAGCCCCTGCTGGGCACCCACCTCCCTTATCCTAGTCTCAGCAGGCTCCCAGTCACCTCTATAGGAAAAAAACCCCAATGCATTCTAAGATGGAGTGGCAAAGCTGAGTGCAGCTTCCAGCTTTGGAAGATCAGGTTGTTATTGAGTATACCAGTGGTATTTGTGCTATGGGGAAACCAAACACAGCATGGACAAGGAGGGGGCCCCTGAGGGTTAAGACTGGCCCTCCCTGTGGTGGGACTGGCTCACAGGGTGGGACTGTCTTTACCTGGCTCCTGAGCCAGTGGCTGGCAGAAATGCTGTAGTCTGCTAATGATTATTTCCAACACATTTCTTGGCTCAGCTCCCGCATGACGCAGTGACCAGAGCTCCCATCCAGCTCACTCTGCACCCTGCCAGGGAATGTCCTCACCCAACGTGGCCGTGCTCACCTTCTGAAACAACTTATCATCAGGGGTAGGTGTGTTGACCGTGCGCCGGTGGCTCCTGAACCGCTGATCCTGGGACTTGTCATAGGGGTAATTTGCCACCACTGCTCCACCGTGCAGATTGGCCGAGAGCACAAAGTTGTAGCTGCTGATCCACTGGATCACAGCCAATGTCTCTGGCTCCACCTGTAAGGAGAACAGAGAAGGAGACAGGGAGAAGAGACCTCTGTGCCAGCTGCTGCTCCATGCCAGGCTGTGGTGTGACTGGCCATGTCAGACCCCTTCCTGCAATGTGTCTGCTGCAGCTCTTGCAGCTTCCTTTGTTCTCCAGCAACTGCCCTGAAACACAAAGCAGCTCCCCCAGCCCAACCCAAAACCCGAGGCACAGGTCTTAGCCAGCATGTGCCACCTCCTCTGCCCTGCGCATTGCAGCCTACTCCCCCAAGCTGGCTGTGATGTCAGCCTCTCCTGGCAGAGGTGCAAGCTGTGATGTGGGATCAGGATTGCATCATTTCTCTGCAGACAGAAGGCTCGGAGAAGGAGACAAGCACTGTGCAAGCCAAAGGACATTTGCTTGCATGCTGAGACACTCTGAGAGCCCTCACAGTATCCCAGACTGGTACCTGGCTTTTCCAGTTGTCAGGCAGTGGGATGTGATGATTTGGCCCGCTGATTTCCCTGCTGTAGTACATGAGTGTGTTGAGGTCAGGGAAGTTGCGGTTCAAGTCCACTCCATTGGCATTGTTCCTCCCTGTCAAGTACCCATTGCTGTCTGGGCCCTGCAGGGCAAAGGTGCATCACAGGATGAGTCCAGGTTGGGTGCAGTCAGGTTGGGCATCAGAGAAGCAGAGACTGGCCACTGTAAAAGCACTTCAGTGTCTATAAGTTACAACGTGTTATTGCTGGCAGGACAATAAAGAGTATTGGTACTGACAAGGAAAATCAATACCAGTATCTTCATTTTCTAGAGTGACAGAGTAAGCCACAAGACAAATAAACAATTTGCTTTAACTGAAAGAGCCACAAATATCTCCCTGAAGTCTAGAAGCACAAAGAAATGGGTGATTTTTTTTTGGGAGGACGAAGGGGCTTATTCCGCCCCTTCCCCATCTCTCATGTCCCTGCCTGCTTATGACAGTGGCATTCAGCTGTCATAAGACTAGACTGCAGCCTGGACTTTCCCAGTCTAGGGCAGGGGATTTGCAGTGACCCTCCTGTGACAAACAACTTCTAAGGAGAGAAAGACAGGTATAGGAAGTCTTCTCCATCAGCTGCCAAGGTCACCTCTGACAGGACACACAGCATGAGCCCTCGGTAGGGAGGTGAGAAGCGGCGACAGCAGTTGATGGGGACAAATTTGGCAGGGCATGAAGAGAAAGGATTCCCCCTCCTTCTAGCTGCAGTGAAAGGGATCCCAAAGGGATTTGAAGGGCTTTCTGCCCCTACCCATCTGGAGGAGGTGATCACTGCCTGGTACCTGCTTGGCAGCCACTTCGTACCCGTCGGGGTTCATGGAGGGCATGATGTGGATGCGCGTGTCGTGGATGAGGCGCGTGATCCGCTCGCTGCCCCGGCGGTACTCCTCGCACAGGAACTCAGAGAGCTGCAGCAGCAGCTCACGGCCCAGCACCTCATTTCCATGCATGTTCCCAACATACTTGAACTCTGGCTCCACTGGAGAGAGCAAGAGAGTGACGCCATCAGCCAGGGCTGGAACAGGGGGAAAGGGCAAATGCCTACCACAGGGAGCCCCAGGAAGCCCAAGGGACACCCAACAAATGGTCAAATGACCCTTTCCCTGGGAAAATGCAAACCTCAGTGAGGGAGAGCAGCACAGTTCTCATACGGGCTCCGCTTCATTTTGCCACACACTCTGGGAGCAGCTCAGACTCTCCTCCAGGTTGCTTTGGGCCTTTGGAGCACACAGGAAGAGTATTTGCTGGTGGTTTGGTCTTGGGTTGGTGAAAGGCAGCACAAAAGGACCAGGGAGCACCGGCACGATTGCCCCAGGCTGCCAGGGCCTCACAGCTCTGTGGCAGGTGGCAGTGGAGGGGACAGACTGTTTCTCCCACCTCTGCTCTTCTATATTTGCTCTCAGTGCCTCTCACCAGCATGGCACATTCCCAGCTCTGCATCTCTCCTTCCCCTTTACCTGCCTCCAAGGTCAAGGTTAAGGCCCTCCTCACCCTCAAAGGCAAAGAGCCTGGAGAAACCCTCAGCAGCTGAGCTGAATATGGATCAAACTGTCCCTCAGGCAACTCCAGTATGACCAAAAATGTCTCTTGCCACTGACTTTTCTAAAATAAAGTCTCAAAATACAGACTTAGAGACCACAGGCAGACAGTGCCTGGAACAGGACTTGCTGCTTTGCTGAAGGAGAGGCAGGACATGTAAGAGACAGGTTGTGCTTTCCCAGAGGCCTTTTAAAGCAGTTACTTGTGGGAAAATAAAATGTCACATTGCAGGCTGGAGCCAGCATTGGTAGAACGAAAGACAACAGGGAATTAAGTTAAAAAGGGAACCTAACTGTCACATGAAAGAGTCAGGGGAAAAAAGGGTATTGTTACAAATGCTGGCTTGCCAGATCTTGAGACTCCCATTGCACCGTGAGCTTTCTGGCCACCAGCAGGGATCAGACCTGCAGCGGCAGTGTGCAGCCCTGATGCCAGGTATGATGTCCATCAGGATCCCTGAGGTAAAAGGCATCACATCCCCAGATTGTGAGCTGCTGCTTGCAAAAGCCTCTGTGCCTTTGCTGCATTAAAAATAAAGTCTAATTTTAGCGAAAGATTTTGCTTTTCCATGTTTTCTGATTGCTGTGTCTCAGTGCAAGACACCAGAGGTGAGCAACATATTTTGATCTTGTTAGACTTCAGGGACATGAGAACTGATTTAGATAATCCAGTTATTAAAAATACAGAAAAATCTTGGGCATATGTGCAGCCTTTAAAAAAAATAAGGTTTCAGAAAGGATTCTCTGCTTTGTTTGAGTCTGCAGCAGGATTTGTCAGCCTTTTTCAGTATGCAAACCCCTAAACTTTATGTATATGGACACACAAACTCTAATTACTGCATGTAAGCCCACTGACTCTGAGCTTGTTTTTCAGAGTTACTTTTCATGTCCTTCAAGGAAATCCAGTTTCCCAAATTCTTCATGTTACAAGCTGAAAGTGCCAGCCTGACAGTGGCCCATCTACAAGCAGGGCCACAGGTCCATGCTGCCTGCCTGGGGCAGGGGAGATGTCAATCATCTCCTACAGCCTTTCCAGCTGCTTTCATGTGGTTCTGCAAGTCTAAAATCCAGTGGTGCACAGCCAGTGCCCTTTGCTCATTTCATGCTTTGAATCAGCCCTTGATGCACGGTGGAGGTACCCCAGGCACCCTCAGAGCCACTCAGGTTTCCCAGGGCTGAACAGGGCTGACACAGAGGCAGTCAAGGTGGGAAGCCTCCCATCCCACCTCCTGGCACCCCTGAAAATGATACTGTGGGCCACAGGACTGGAGCAGTACACCCCAGTGCAGTGCTGCCATGGGGTGCCGTGGGGTTTGTGGGGGCTGCTCCACTGATGGGGCCACAGGTTCTGCACACACCTGCAGCCCTGCTGGCAGTTTTCCACGTGACTAAGCTGCCTGCACTTATCAGCCCCTGCGTTTAACACCTCAACCAAGACTTGAAAAGGCAAAGAAATCCTGCAGAAAGCAAGGAGAGCTCTGTCCTTATCTGCAGCTCAGGGACACAAGGCAGGGATGTGAGGGAGCCGGGTGTGCAGCCCCCCGCCTGGAGAGGCAGCTGCTCTCCTCAGCCCCCCCAGGGCACCGGGCTGCCAGCAAGCTCTGGCTCGGCAGCATCTCCAAGCTGCACAGGCAGCAGCTCAAGGGGCCACTGCTGCCAAGGCTCCACAGGGCCACGTGGCAGCAGGAGATCCCTGAGACCAGCCTGGCACTGGGGCTGCACTGCCCACGGGGCTGGGAGGGCTGTAGAAGCCCAGTGCCCTCTCTGCCGGGGTCCCGGCTCGCTGTCCTCCTGGGTTTGCCGTCTGGAGGAGGAAGGGCCGAACACCTTCTCCCCTGTCACTACCCAGCAGCACGGGGCAGAGGGTGGCTGCTGCTCTGCTTGCCTGAACAACACTGTTTTGGGAGGGACAGTGTGGTAGTGCAGGTGGGGTGCTGGGATGGACTCGCCTGCGTTCTCGCAGTAGCTTGAGCTGAAAAGCCAGAGCTCCGTCCAAAGTACGCGCCTGGGCCACGCCGCAGCTCCCGCAAGCACAGCGCATGGCACGGGGCAGGTGTGCGGGCTGGGCGAGCGCGTCCCTGGGCTGGCGGCGGGGTCCCTGCCGGAGGCCGCGCTGCTGGCACCCGGGCATTGCCAGGAGCCCTGCCCGGGAAGGGAGATGGCCCCCACCCAGCGCCCCGACAGTGCCGCGTGGCAGGCAGCGTGCCAACGAAGCCCGTCCTCTCCGAGCCGCTGTCCCCTTCCCCCCGTACTCACGGGGCTCGTGGATGCCCGGGTAGTCGCTGAACTCCAGCACGTAGAGGTGCCGGCCCTCGACGCTGCGGCCGATGCTGTAGATGCGGGTGACGTAGGGACACTGGCTCTGCACGCGGAACAGGGCCTGCACCAGCTCCTCGTAGCGATGGTGGAGGAAGCTGAGGGCGGCCGCCCCCTCGAGCAGGAGCAGCGCTCCCACGAGGGGCCGCAGCCACCGCGCCATCCTCCCGCGGCGCTGGGCGCCCGGACCAGCTCCCAGCCCCGGCTCCCTCCCCGCCGGGAGCTTAAAGTGCAAACTCCAACCAGCTCTTTCCAGCTGCCGAGTGCCAGCCCCCTGCACCTGCGGGCGGGGGGCGGCGGGAGCGGGGCGCGCCGGGGCCCCGCGGCGCAGGAATG